>NJDC01005445.1:8429-21217 GCA_002245475.1 Calephelis virginiensis
TGTGTATTTTTGTCGCCAAGATCCATAATTGCTTTGTATGAAAAAAATAGTATATTGCTGACGTATTTTAGCATACATGGCCCCTTAATAAGGCGACTAATAATACATTTATTTAGAAAGACGACATAAAAACTTATTTCTTGACAGTTTTGCTTTATTCAAATTATTTTAAAAATGAATAAGAACTAGTTTACGGTTTTAACTAAAAACTACACTCGTTCTATCTTTTTTAATTTTCTATGAGACACCTCTCAGATATGACTTTTACTTACAAAAAGAATCACTCAAATATCCGTGAAATATCAGCCTATCAGTTTACCTATTTATCATCATCAAACAAAATTGTTGACAATACGAATAGCGGCCCAGTAACTTTATTGTAAAACTAGCTGCTACCTGCGGCTTCGCCCGCGTTTTCACAGAAACCCGGTGTGCGATCGGGATTTAAAATAGCCTATATGTTAATCCAGGTCACAATCTATCTGTCTTCCAAATTTCAGACAAGTCCGTTCAGCCATTCGAGCGTGAAAGAGTAACAAACATACATACATACTTACAAACTTTCGCATTTATAATATTAATAGGATATCCCAAGCATACCATACAAAACCATACCATACAAACCCAAGCCTACAAATATTTTACAATTGTGTCACAGATATATAAACAAAAAAATAAAAATAATACAAACGTATACTGCAGACGGTAAGTCTAACCAAAACTATATTCCACTTCTATAGACTATAGTGTTTACCTGTAACAAAAAACATATGGAATAAATCATAGAACAGCAAAGATTTGCTAAAGAAAAGAAAGGCATTTACATCATCATCTTATTTCACATGTTATTTAGTCATACTTTAATATTTTCTCGCGTATCCCTAACATACCTAAGGTTTCACGTCGTCAATTCGTACTCGACAAACGTGGGAAATGTCAATTACACGAATGACGTTCTAAGGGAATTGTCAAAAAACCACAATACGCAATACTATTACGAGAAGAAAAATACAACTCGTGAAAATAATGTAAACGCGATAGATATATTTTTACCAAATCCTATTACCATAAGCAAGTGCTTGCTGTTGTCATGTTCAAGTTTGGAAGGCAGTGTAATTAGTAAATTTACTCAAGAGACTTTAACATCCGATTCTGGGGTTGGCAAAGCTTTATTAATATATTTGATGAAGTAGAAGACATATTTATATAATAATTATAATTAAAATATTTATAGACTTCCCGTTTTGTTATGATATATATGTCAACGAACAAGCTTATGGCTCTCCTATTGGTAAAAAAACACCGTGGCCTATTGACACCATAGATGTTTCGTTTCTTGTGATACGTCCATAAAATTTTAAAATCCGATCCTAGACTTCACTGACTCTTGCCGGAAGACTCTAAAAAGTTTTTCGATGTGTGCTGCATTTTGTACACTAAGGAAATTTGTTGTTTGCTTCCCTATTATAAAAATACTAGCTGCTACCTGCGGCTTCGCCCGCGTTTTCACAGAAACCCGGTGTGCGATCGGGATTAAAAATAGCCTATATGTTAATCCAGGTCACAATCTATCTGTCTTCCAAATTTCAGACAAATCCGTTCAGCCATTCGAGCGTGAAAGAGTAACAAACATCCATACATCCATACTTACAAACTTTCGCATTTATAATATTAATAGGATATATCAACTGGTAAGAGAAATCGACTTACACCGACAGAATCACCCAGCCAGAGTCTGTCAAATTTAATAACACGAGTGATAGAGCGTTAAATACATCGATAAGCTTCGGAATCTCTCGCGAGATTAAACCCTTCAGATTGATCCCGCCAATAACGGCAGATGACTTGGCTTTTTGCTGCCTACGCAATTACTGAACACTCGGCATATCACAAGTCGGGGAAATTAAAGGAAAGGGATAAACGAGGGAAACATACAAGTCGATACAACTGTGAGGGTAGAAAAATAAATTTAAAAGTCATTGTAATACTTAAAGATGATATCAGACACCTCAAAATTAATGCAATTATAAAATTGGTAAATAAATTAACCAAGTTCTTTTTTATGAGTAAGGATGACATTAAATTACGATCATGTGAATTGAATTTTATTTTGGTTACAAAGTTTTTCTTTTTTTCCATATATATATAAACGGAAATGATTTAATTAATATAGGTCCCGAATATGCCGATATTTCACGAATATCTAAATCTACCTTTAAGAACGAGTAATTAACAATAACTTTTTACGTGTTTTAATAGTTCACACAAATCAACAGAAACACAATTAAATAAATTTGGATCTATAGAAAAAAAATCGCCAAATTTCACAAACACACACTTGACGTTCCCGTCACTATGAATTAATTAAAAATACATATTTGTAGGTGGCCTCTGTGGTCTAGCGGTTCAGTTGTTGGACTTGACTGCATGAGGTCCCGGGTTCGAATCCCGGGTCGGGCAACAAAAAGAAAATTGGGTTTTTCCAAATTTTCTAATAAAAAAAATGTTGCTCGGGATAGGATATGTGCCCGGTTGGCGATAGGCTTGCCACCTATCACATTGTGGGACTTAGTATCTTCGGCTAGTCGTGGGTGCCCTGGATGTGCCTCTGCCTACCACTTCGGGGATATGGGCGTGAAGAAGATACTTTATATTTGTAGGCGTACATGCTGTGTATGTATTCCTACAAATACGGTGATGTGTTTTCGTTTAGCAAAACACAGTTTTAGAATAACTAATTCAAAAGGGTTTATTTGTATTACCCACCATTTTTTTTGTGTTCTTCATAAACTAATGTAATTAATTCATTTCATTTAATAAACTAATTCTAATTTAATTGAAAACTGTCAGATTAGTCAGTACGCGACATTTCTTCAGACGTTTAATCAACATTTCGGAATGCATTGACTAAAAACTCCATAAGTTATTACATATATATACAGACTAATTTAATATGTTTGAAGTGTTCCATCTTTTTTGTTTCATTGGAAAAAGATAACTCAAACCTGAAGTAAGTTTTAATAGCGTTTAGCAGATTTACCACCATTATCGCCTCTGTGGTCTAGCGGTCCAAGTGTTGGACTTGACTTCATGAGGTCCTTGTTTCGAATCCCGGGTCGGGCAACAAAAGATGTGGTATTTCCAATTTTCTAATAAAAAAAGTTGGCTTCGGCTAGTCGTAAAAAAGTGTCGTGCCCCGGTTGTGCCTCGGCCTACCCCTAAGGCGATATGAGCGTGAAGATACTTACTTACATACATACATATATTCACACCAAGTCCCTACTGGGTAGGCAGAGAGTATCGAGTGCTCTGGCAGTCACGATCCTGACAAACCTGTCTGGCTTATTTCATATCATCATCAAACACGTCGGTTTCGGAGACTCTCACTTTCTTATCACCATTATCCACATTATCGTCTTACGGTTTTGTATAAGAGACATAAGATTCCAGGTTAGCAATCCATTGTTAGCATCTTAGATGTCTGGGCCCTGTAGTACCGGGCGACGCATGGGGCTACGGTATCCTCTGCCTGTCGTAAGAGGCGACTAAAAGGGGGTTGGGGCTGTGAGTCACCTGATCGGGGTGTCAGTTGACTTAAAAAGCAGCCCCGGACGTGAGGCAGCATAGCATGATGTGACCCCATGCTGCTGTCGTCAAAGTGATGCCATCAGAAGGGGGAGGCTTCTGAACGGATGAGCCTTCGGGCAGGTGTAAGGGTGACAGCGGTGCGTTCTCCGGAGATCCCGCAGTCACCCGATACGCACAGAGGACGGTTACCGAGTGATTTTAGCCGGTAGAAGTCCGGCATAGCTTCCCACTTCTCCCGAAAGTAACGGGTATCCATGAAGATTTCCACTCGTTAATAAAAAAAAAGCATCTTAGATGTCTATAGACAATAATGACGCGTATTTCTTATACAGAAAATCTTTAGTTCTTATTTACCATTAAATATATCAGATATACTAAACCAGAGGTTCCCAAACTTATTTCATGTAACGCCCACTTTGAAAATCAGTTGTTTTGTAGCGCCCCCCCCCCCTCGTTTTTTTCTTGTCAATAACCTCAATAACATATTTGTTGCGCCTAGTTTAAAAAAAACATTTTTTTCAAGATTTATACCGCCCCCCTCTAGACTTCCAGCGCCCACAAGGGGGCGTTATCGCCCACTTTGGGAAAGGCTGTACTAAACGTTAGGTTACGAAAAATGTTAAAGGAATGTTACAGAAGGCTTAATTTTTTACTTTTATTTAACAGTTTATTGTTCACACGTAATAATATGATTGGGATAAAAAAAAGTACAGAACATGAAAAAAGTAATTTAAAGCTGCTTAAATTATAAAATGTTGAATGAATGTTTTTTTTATAAATGATCATAATGAGTGGGATTTGGATAAGCGTGCGGTTTCACAATAAGCAGTTAAGATAATGTGTGTTAGAAGGCGAGACGTTACTACAATTACACACGTTCGGGTTTCTCACATACATTATCGCGAATTGCCGCAAGAAACTGATCTCATACTTTAGTCTAAGGGCGGCGACACTCAGGGAATCTTTTAGGTTCTTTTAATAGGATAGTTAGGCAAACATATAAACAGATTTCTAAGTGTCAAGAGATACATCAAAAGATGCTAAAAGAGGAAATGGTGCGTTGCCAATCTGACACGATCAATATATTTGAGTATTTGTTTTAATAAGCTAGTAAGTCACAAGTAAACAAATTTCCTGATGTTAAGAGATATACTTTATCTGAAGACGCTCGTGGTAATGGTATGTTGCCAATCTGATGCTGTTAATATGTAAATGTCAGGTATATTTGAAAGATAGATAGGCAAACAAATATACTGAATTCGTCATGGTAAGGAATATACTTTGTCTAAATATACTAATAGTATATTGCCAATCTAAAGTTTGCAGTTTGGAGTTTCTTATGTGGTTCGGATGTTAAAAGCCTTTTCCATGAACAAGTTTATCGGCTACGTTACTCTCCATAAACAGCATATTGCATAACAGTAGCGAGCACATTGCGATGGAAGGATAAGTTTGGCAATGGCACCAATCCGAAAGTCGGATCCATATAACTTTACTCACACGAACCATAGAGGCAATACTTGTGCGCTTGACATTGACATAAAACTACCACCGGATCGGAATAATGGCCGTTATCCGAGAAGATCCGGAGAAAGAAACGAAGCGCGTTTGTATTTTGTAATCAAAACATACTAGTTGTTACATTGGAGACATATTTTCAAGTAACCGAGTAGTCGCAAAACTTTTATACCTTGTCTCCTATGTAAATGTGTTCAATATTATATAAATCAGTATACTCGAATTAGAGTGAGTTATTTCATCCTTACTTTGTTTTTATCTTGCGACGCAAAAGAAAAACAAACACATTTTTATTATTGGTACTGGTATGGATTAGTAAGATGAGCGTAGCAGCGTTGTGACTGCGTCGCTTTTCATATGTCCAATCCGATATATACGTGTCGTTGCTACGACGCGACGCAACGCAGCGCAATTTATAGGACTTCGCCTTTAAAAAAAGATTGATAAATATTTAAGATTAATGTATATGAAAATAAATCAATATTTGCCTCGATCATGGTATAACTAGTGAACGCTAATCGCTAATACTTTTTTGATGTGTTAATTAGGCTCAGGGGAATTTCTTTATAAAAAAAAAGAAAAATCATAAAAACTAAGAATTCAGTATTCATAATTAAGACAGGAAAACCTCTGTCGGATCAGCTAGTGTATTAATGGTTATTAGTACTGAAATAATTCAGTATGCGATCTACCTTAGCAGGGGTCGTTGAACCGCCACGTGACAGGTGTTTTGCATGTGTATGACTAGAGCGCATTAAGTACGCCAGTGATTTGCCCGAAATAGAGGGAACATCTTGCTTAGAGCCAGGTACAGCTTGTATTACGTAATATTAGCGAAACGACTCAGTCGCAGTGGAAATTTTATTTTATGTATAAAGGAGTACTTTATCTAGAGGGTTTGTATATGAGGTTTATAAAAAGATTTCTTCTTTAGCGTAAATATATTCTATTTTCTAAACTACCCACTAACGCCTTTAATGCTTAACCTGGATTTATTTAAACTACATAGTTAAGTTAACTAGTAAAATTTATCCAAACTTTATAGTGCGCCATCTGTGATCTTTTATCGTTATCATCAACATATTTGTTTGTGTGTGTCATATGCATGGTAGAGTGTGTAATGTTTTATTTATAGATTTAATGTACTTTATAAGCATTATTATTTAGAAATATTAGCGTTCTGCACTTCTCCTACACATAAACTATAAATGTGCCAAATTTACATGCTCCTGCGTCCGCGCAATTTTTGCAAAAAGGGGTCCATAGTTTTGACATCACGTATTAATATGTAGATTAAATGAAACCTTGAATATTGTTTTTAAATCTAACGTGGTGAAATAGGTTTTGCCGAGGGTTATTGAAAATTTATAATTATATGAAAATTGTAAGTTACGAATGTAACCTAAGTAGTAACAATAGTCATAAGTAGTCAAATAACTCAATTATTGATTTTCTATGTCAATATAAGATGATTTTAAACTTAAATCGTCGCGAATTAATAAAATTTTTAATTATTTATACGGGATACTCACGATCTCTTTTTATTTTATTTGTCGATATTTCGGCCTAGTTGCATAGGCCGTGGTCACGACGGGACTGCGGCGGCGAGCTGTAACTTTTGACAGGAGGATCTACTGACAGATGAGCCTGTCAACCCTCCGTCTAATGACAGGCTCATCTGTCAGTAGATCCTCCTGTCAAAAGTTACAGAAATATCGACAAATAAAATAAAAAGAGATCGTGAGCATCCCGTATAAATAATTAAAAATGTTAATATAAGATGAGTTATTTTTAAACTGCATTATCATAATGGTTTTTTTTATTACTTACTAAATAAATATCATAAAAATCGTATATTTTTTTACAAAATTTGGAATGCAAAACTTATATTTCAAGAATTCCAAAACATAAACAAGGTAACTTCTTTAAATTGTTTAGGGTGACAATGTTCAAGTTCCAAATGGTTTGGGATTTCGATGTTAGAATTCCCTTTGTACTGAGATTTGACTACGCGCCGCTATCTTGAGGCACAAGTTCAAAATGGAAGTTATAGGTAATAAATATATCAAGAAGTGTCCGTACGTTGTACTTCGCGATCCCGGTGTATCAATGGCCGGGACACATAAATCCCGGGACAATATTTCCTCATGGAAACTGTGACCGAGATGCATGGCCCTTCCTCGACATTCATTAATATATAGTGTGGAGCTCGAAGACATTTCCGTTTGTTAACATATTCTCGGGCCACGCCGACATATCCAGACAATATCACATCAGGAATACAATGTGTCAATGCAAAAAGGCGATCTTATTACAAACATTGATATACACAGATTGCAGTAATACAGTTTTAAGAAAGTATCTTTGTGCCTGTATCCTCGAAGAGACAGGCAGAGGTTACAACAGCCAGTGCAACTAGAAGACCCTCAGTTACTAAATGTAGCAAACCTATCGCTAACTGGGCGCCTATCCAAATAAGGTCCACGTCGTTTTTTATTCGAACATTGTAAGAATTGATCTTGAGTTGCACGACTCGGGAATCGAACACGGGATCTTATGTCAACCACAGAGGCACAAAAGATTCAATACCGTTATTTTAAGACGTAACAATACATGACATTATTGTAAAATAATGATCCGAACAAGTACATAAAACTAAATCTATGCTTCTATAATAATATTATAAAGAGGAAAGGTTTGCTTTTTTGTTTGGAAAAAATAGGCGATTACACTTGATATCGGTTTCAAAAATTCTTTCACCTTTAGAATGCTACTTTATCCTTGAGTGACATAGGCTTTGTTTTATCAAAATCGGTGCAGTAGAAGCCAAGTTACGCAGGCAAAGCTGCGTGAAACTGCTAGTATATTATAACCACGTATATAAATGTATATTTTATTGGTTACTTTGGGGCTAGGCAAAGTGTCTAGAAATAAAAAAAAATGTTAAAAAATTACCTTCATAATATGGTCAGCAAAACTCAACTAGCTGAACTGCAAGAGGAAACTGAATGTGGAGTAATAATTCATGACTCAGTGAGCATGATAACTGAATGAAAAAACTACTTCCACCATGATAATAGTACAGATTGCAAAACAGTCATTACATTTTTGCATTTGCATCTAAAACAAGCAATTGCTCGCGACTTTGTCCGTTTATTAGGATCCTACGATTACGATTACGATTACGATTCCGTTGAGATATATTGAAACAAAAAGTGACCCATGCGTTTATTCAAAACCCAATTTATTTCTATGCTAATTTACATAAAACAGTTCAACGATATTGACGTGAAAACGGAACATACATATAAACATAACACTCCATCATTGATAGGTCCATTCGTCAGGCAGCTCGTAAAAGGCGAGCATAGGCTTACCGTCACTAACACCGTGACATCTGACTAGGTGGTAGAGTTTCGCAGCGAGTCGCCCGGATTGGTACCACCGCCTTACCTATTCCTGCTGCTACAACGTCCAATACTTGCCGTTGACGTGTTCCGGTTCGGAGGGTAAGCTTACTTTTGCTCGAGGCCTAACATCCCGGCCTGCAACGCACCATTACCACCAATGGTGTCTCTAGGAGGAGTGAATTTCTTACCATCAGGAAATCCGTCTGCTTGTTTGCCTACCACTATTATTAAAAAAAATAAGTTTTTAGAAGAAAAAAATACATGCGGAGTGCGTACGGATCTTGTTAGTACATCGTTCGTTTATTTTATTTTCATTTATTTTTTATGATATTGGAAGGCAAACAAACTGACGGATTTCCTGATGGTAAGAAATTCACGCCGCCTAGAGACACCAACGGTGGTAATGGTGTGTTGCCAACTTGAGGCCAGGATGCAAGGCCTCGTGCAAAAGTAAGTTTACCGGCTACCTTATCCTCCGAACCGAAACATGTCAATGGCAAGCACTGACGTTACGATGGCAGAGATAGGTTAGGCGGTGGAACCAATCCAGGCGAGTCGCTGGGAAGCTCTACTAGGTTGTCAGATGTCACGGTGTTAGTGACGGTAAGCCTAAGCTCGCCTATGCTTGGCAGGAAGACAGATGGTCTATTCTGCAAAGGAACCTGGACTAGCACGGGGATCATTTATTTTATTGTTGTAATTAAATGTAGCTATTTATAATTTAGAAGTAGTAAACTTGCAAAAAACTACTTAATTTTAAATATAGTACCGTCTCAGTAAATATTTATTACTAGATAATATTATGTTATATTTAAAAGATATCTTATCGAATCCTGGTCTATATAATTTAGAGCCGGACGATCTCATTTAAAAGCATGTGCTTGCAAACAGATATAGATGAAACTTCCCCATTTTTTTGGAAGTTGGTATAAAGGCACTCCGTTAAAACACGATTCGGTTAGTATAAAAAGAGGATTGACAAAAAACGATTTGGTCAGAGGGATATAGTGATTGATGAATTTAACGTGGCGAAAAAAGGTGTTCGGAAAAGACCTCTCAATTTTCTGCTTGTTGGGATCTTTAGACAAATCGATTTAGGATTGGTATCGACTGGTTCAGTGTACTCGACACTGACTCAATACCTCCTTTCTGGTTTCTATTTAATTATATCAATGAATTAAGGTTTCCCTTTGTGACTATAAAAATATTAATATGCACAATTTAACTTATTATTATCGAAATAAAACATGTAAGGTAAGTAAGTATGTAGAACGAATTTCCTAAACGAATTGAAAAAATATATATCTACACTAAAATTTACCGCGAAGAGTTTGCAATGGCGAATTCCACATTAATATGTCATTGAATTTTATATGTGTGCTCGTAGACTCAATAGACTCATCGTTGAGGAAGCCCAAAGGCCTTCGAAAGTGAAGAAGGAAGAATAGGAAACGGACTCTTGGTTCCAACATCAAAACGTAAGGAACAATAGAAGGACAAACTAACACACGCTTTCTTTTTTTATGTTTGTATTAAATTGAAAATACACAATATAATAACTTTACATGCATGCAAGTATTTTTCGGGTTAGACAGAGAGTATCGAGAGCCAAATGTCACGATCCTAGTAGACCTGCCTGGGTTCCTCCACATTCACCACAGGCACCCTTTTCATACAGTCACGCCGGTTTCGGATACACTTCAAACCATCTCGGTTAAGTGTAAGTTATGTAAACATTATAAATATATTGGTCATGTTACTCAAATTAGATCTAACCCCAAAGTAAGCAAATTATATGCTTGTGTTATGGGTGTTAGTCAACGATACTAATACATAGAAATACTTAAACAGAATAAATTTATCAAACATCCAGACCCGAAAATGCAGACATCTCAATATTCATCACACAAATGCCTGTCACCGTCGAGAATGGAACCCAAGCCTCGCAATTGTAGGGTGTGGTCAGGCGTGTACGCTAGCCACTCGACCAACGAGCCAGTATAATCCTTAATAATTATTTAATTTAACAGTGTCATTCAAAATCTACTACATAGTAATAATGTCTTAAATAAATTAAGTATTTATAATAATTAAATAATAAATATCAAGTAGAAGTCACTAATAATTTCAGCAGTAACAATTATTACAGTAATATAATGAAATAAGTTGATGTTGATAGGACCGCCCGTCGGCCACTGCGTCGCTAATTGATATCAATAACGCATTCCGGTCCGGCTTGGTCGCATTATCGGACCACACATAGAAACTTATACGGCACACAATACAATATATATACATAATACATTTTATATCATGATTATTATTCATTTACTAACAAAAGACAGTCGTAAGCAAAATATTCAATATACTACCGACTAATTCCTATTATTGATTAATATTTAAACAAATATACGCGATGATAACTTAAATAATGGAATATATTACTTTTGGTTAATGCTCGGTGTTAATATTTTTAAAGAAAGAAACACTTGTACTTGTACTCCTTAAGTAGTTTAAGTTTTAGCCCTGCTGATGCTGTATAAGCGAAACCGGTAGGCTACTAATTACAAAGTAATAAATTATAAGTGATAAGTAAAACAGTACAAGTGTTTCTTTCTTTAAAAATATGAATATTTGGAAGTTTTACCAAGCGCCGACGATGGAAAATATCAAATATACTCGGTGTTAATGGTAACAATAAAAGCATTACGGTCTGGCTTGATCATGTTCCCGCAAGACAGATTAAAATTTTAGCACAATTGTAACAAAGTGAAGTACAATGTAATAATGCTTACAGGGCCTAGTTAGGGCTACCGAGATAATTCAGTGTCTAGGCTTTGTTAGCTAGCACGGACAGTTTCCAGGCCATCCTAATAAAAAAAGTAAGCCCAATAGTAAGTAGAAATCGCGATAATCAGTCCTGAAAGTGATTGTCGACTGGCGATTTCTAATTATATGGAATACTGATGGCTAATTTTACGAAATAGTTTTTATTTATCAATTACTAACACCAAAAAGTATAATCTACTAACAGGTCGGATTTGTGGTAAGTATACAAAATAAATTGTATTTTTTTCTATTGTTGATTGATTTCAAATGAAACTGTATCCACCTCGACTTCAATAAGAAGTAGAAAAAATATTGCCAATTACGATTTTGTTGATGTCCTTAATAAATAACGAAAAAGTTTAGTAGATGTAAGGTATAATTTAATTTGTTTTTAATAACCAATATAGACACTTAACTACAACACAATCAACAATATCTTTATCAAAAGTTAATAAATTACCATAACAATGTAATAAAATGTAATACTAAGAAGGGGCGACTAATTATTACAGCAGTAATAAGGCGATAAATTGATGTTGTTGATAGGACCGCCCGTCGGCCACTGCGTCGCTAATTGATATCAATATACGCATTCCGGTCCGGCTTGGCCGCATTCTCGGACCACACATGAAAACGTGTGTATATGCGTTTTATATCTTAATTGTAACAATGCTACTAATTTTATATGGATTCGTTTACAACAAATTATTATTTTCAATTATCAACTTCCAAATTTACGAGATTCTCGATTGAACTATACGTTTTTTTGTATGTTGTTTTACGAATTATGTTTAAAATATACGAAGGAAAATAACAGCTGAAAGAAATATAAGTGGTTCTCCAGGTTACGGTGTTCGATCTGTGTTTATAAAACAAAAAAAAACAACTAGAGGGACAACCGCAATTGTATTCATGATAATTTGAAAGCGCCTCTGTGAACCGATACCGAACAACTGAACTGCTAGAACACAGGGTGTTCTAGCGGTTGAGTTGTTAGACTTGACTGCATGAGGTCCCGGGTTCGAATCCGGGGTCAGCCGTAAAAAAGAAGTTAGGTTTTTTCCAATTTTCTAATAAAAAACGTTGTTCGGGATTGGATATGTGCCTGGTTGGCGATAGGCTTGCCACCTATCACATTGTGGGACTCAGTGTCTTCGGCTAGTCGTGGATGCCCTCAGCCCTGATTGTGTCTCTGCCCACCTCTTCTGGGATATGGGCATGAAGATACTTTGCTTTCGCTTGGAGATTAAACTTTTACACCATGACAGGGATATTTGTGTGAAATATGT
The DNA here is from genome assembly GCA_002245475.1 of Calephelis virginiensis. Classification (NCBI taxonomy): domain Eukaryota; kingdom Metazoa; phylum Arthropoda; class Insecta; order Lepidoptera; family Riodinidae; genus Calephelis; species Calephelis virginiensis. The sequence goes on from NJDC01005445.1 coordinate 21,064, forward strand.
TATTATTATTATAGTACAGGTTAACACGTTTCTGACTTTTGAGTATCTAAGCTAAAAGTAGTTGCGTCTTTTTTTTTTTCGAAAGGACTACTGTTGTGTACGTCTATTGACTTTAACAACGTCACCGGGCTAGTGGGCGAGCAGAGTGCTCAGC
>NJDC01005445.1:22548-52566 GCA_002245475.1 Calephelis virginiensis
ATAGTAAAAAATAACCTTCTAACCAATACCTTCGAGAGAGCCCTGTGCTTTTTCGCTGTCTTAAGCCATAAAATAAACAAAATCAATTACCTGAGCAATCGTCAGGTTTTGATTAAATTTCAATTTGACCAAATTAGAACTATTAAAATAAAAAAAAAACAACCATCAATCATTCCAGAGATAACACACATAAAATTTTCTCAACTCGACTCTGCTGATCAAAAAAAGGAGGTAGTATCAAACTCCTTTTTGGAAGTTAGTTAAAAACGAAGTCAATTCCACAAGACCGTTATAGTGAGGCGTAGTATAAGTGTATATAACATTGGCACCCGTTTCCCTTTGTGCCACAACGGGCAATCAATGGAAATGGCCAACAGAATATATTTTAGGTTTTTCGGCTCAATGTATACCCGAATATCGTAAAATTGCAGTGTCCCGCCGGGGATAAAGATACGCGATACACATAAAAGATACCAAAATAAATATCTTCACGCCCTTATATTTTTCGGAACACTTGATTAATGTGTAAAGTAACATAGTTCCAAAGTTATTGAAACTATGTTATTTCACATATTAATCAAATTAAGATGTAATCTTAGAAATCTCCTGTCCAACCGGAAGTTAAGTTTTAGCCACTTGACAGAAAAAAAATTACCGGCCAACCAATCTTCAACACCGGTAGCAAGTACTGCCGTTAATGACATGATGACAGAAACAAGTGATGCAATAGCAGGTAAAAATTTTTCGGAAGGGTAAGGACCTTATAGCAGCCGGTAAGCTCCCTTGGAAGGAGCCTTAACACATTGAGGTTAGACCCTAAGGTTTGGTACCACTGTCATCGGTGGTTTTTATAGGCTAAGTGTATCTGTATCTGTTCTCATTAGGAAATATGACGACTTGTTTGCCTTACATTTGTGTAAAAACACAAAACCCATGTTTGCCGTCAGGTAAACAGGCGATATCAATCAAGTTTATTAGAAAAGTTGTGAGAAAAAACAGTTTCCCAACATGGTAGTACTAGTAAATTGAAGTAGCTGGTAGTTGCTCGACAAACTGCTCAGTTGGTCGCACGTTCAGACTTCATTAAATCAATTGGTTTGTAAGTGGTTTGTAATGGCCGCACTTATGTAGAATAGAGCCAAGATTTTTTGCTTACTAAATGCTTATGAATTTTTTTTGTAAGTTTGTCAATGTATTCATTGTTCCAATAGTTTTAAGTTCCTTTTTGCTATCTGTAGTGTGTTATTTCATTCATGAATAAATATTTTCTTACTCTTTTTCAATACATTTATGTATGAATGACAAAGATGCTCCACGCGTCACCGATACTCATACTTATGTAAATGATATCTGTGTTGATGTTTGCATACAAATAGACAGCTGTTACATTTTCACGCTTTTTCGCGTAGAATTATTTAAATAAAATTTGGTAAAAAAGTATATTATAGGACATTTTGGTAAATAACCTAATTTTAACACAAGTGAAATATCAGAACTTGGCTAAAGAACTTATTTAGACATAACACATGCTATGTCCTTGTTAGTCATGTAAAAACATATAAGAGAAAATAATCTACTAACTAAAGAAAACTTTTTTTTGCAACAAAGGCACAGAATAACAGACAGACAGAAAAATCACTAATGTACAAAACGAAAGCACGCTTCAATCTTAAGATATGTAATAAAGGTTAATAATGCGCTGAGCGAGTCGACCCGTTTTACTTAAAAACTCGCGCACATAAATTAAAATTGGAACTTAATACGTTGATTGAAGGTTGGTACAGCGCTGAGCGTAACTGAATTAATACATATTATAACGTCAGATATGTTTTTTTTTCTACTGGTTTTGACGTTATCTCGTCAAGAGGTACTCCGTCTGGATCTACGTTCACAATAAAGTGAAATTCCTCTAGCATATGCATTACTTTAGTGCTATGATGAACTAGGTACATAACTTTATAGTGTTTTACTTTTATGTGATATTGTTGAAAAAAAAATCCATTTTAAAACAAGTTCTCATTAAAATATTTTTATCTATTCATTATTAAGTAACAATATTTTAATTTATTTCAATCTTTAACTTAAAGTTTAGTCTATAAAGTGAAAATTGTAGCTTCACATCTTATCGTAACTTAAACTTATCTTGCATACAGATACGTTAACTCTCCCATGAGTCCACACTAGACCTTTTATTGAGAGTAAGTAAAACAATATTTAAAAATTACACCATGTTGAATAAGACCGTTCAATAGATCAAAGTTGTCAATGGACAAGAAGGGAGCAAGTATAAAATGAGATCGTAACTTACAAATTAATTTATGATTTAGATTTGTTTCATATCTATTTGAATTTTGCTAGTCACTTGTCCTGGTTTCGACCGTGAGATTTTGACTGTATTGATTAAGAGAATTGCCAAATGCAGGAGCATTTTAAAACGTTTTAAAAGTACGCAATTCCTTTTATTGTCATAGGAAAAATATATGGTGTGGAGACTACGTTGATTAAATAATTTTGTGCCGTGACTCTATGGACCTTGTTTAATCATGAATAATGTTGAACAATTGATAATAATTACCTTTGTGAGTATGGACATTGGATAACATTCACTTTACCATTCATCATTGGGACCATTTGCAGTACAAGGTCTGTACTGTGACATCTTGATGCAGTATTTTATTTCTAAATGCTAAGTCAAATCACTACGGTATAATGCAGCGGTCGGCAACCTTTTGGCAGGCAAGGGCCACAAGGAGGCAAAATAGACTAAAGGTGGGCCACACTTGTAATATTTACCCTAGAAGCCAAATATACCTACGTATAATTGGCCATTTCCCATAGAAAAAATGAAAATGGGCAGAGAGAAGCGCGTTCTTAAGGCTGAATCTACACTATATGCCGTATATTATACGGTCAAGCGCTAACATTCATGAATTTATTTTGATATTTATAACTTATTTTCAAGACATTCACGGGCCGCAAGTAAGACGTCGCTGGGCCGCATGTTGCCGACCCCTGGCATAATGTATGCAATATCGTCGCTCTCCTACGTTGGCAGTTGGCACATTACTTTATTCAAATTATATTGATTGAATTATTCAAGTTCATAAAAATGTCATACAAAAGAAACTTTTGGTTTTTTTTACTTTATAAATATTTCAAACCAAAAAAACAAAAAAAGGTAAAATGTTGTGAATAAATAACAAAATTTGAAGTAATTTTTATTTAATAAATTGTATTTTGTAGTTTTGTTATAATGTGAACACCATTTCATTTTGCTGTTTATATATAAAACAATAAATTAAGATCGTATTGTGCATAAGGAGTAGGCTTTCTAAAGAGTCCATCTTAAGGTTTGTATTTAAAAATGGTATTCACGCTTAAACCAGGACTGAAGAGAAAGAACAAGGTCCGAGAACTATGATTTTATAGTTTTCTGTCAAGATGACAGGACTTAAATAGGGATTTGAGTTGGAATGGTTTTTCGCAATGCAAGTATCAAATATAATGATCAGCAGTTGAACTATATTGTGTGGAAACTCGTTCCAAGAATAAAAAATCGTTTAGAGTTTAGTTTAGACGAAAAGGGAATATGCTTCATGGAGTCTGCTGCACTGTATTTCTAAAAGTAAAATTTGAAATTTATGATTGAGCCACGAAGTTCTTTTTAGGCGTAAAGCACTTTAGCATGATCATACAAGCTATACTTCAACAAAAGTAACCCTAACCCTCGCCTGTTCCTAATATCCAGGACTATTAATAAAAAATATTTCTATGCGGATGACATATTTTTATTAGGCCATCTCTCATACACCGTTACACTGGAGGCCAAAAGAAATAACAAAATTAGTTTATGGTTAATAAAATTAAGTGAGGCGGGGTCATATAAATTGTTTATGTTTTATGGTTTTAAGGTGTAAGCACGTGCCCTAAAATCTTCCAAGTTTATGGTGCCTCTTTATTTTAAACATTGACGACCTTTTTTAAAGCTGGCGTATAAATAGAAACGGTAAAATTAATATGGATTGACGTATTTGAAAATAACTTAGATTTATGTTTTATTAGGTTAATAATATAAAACTTTAAAATTAATCTTTCTTAAAATTAAAAATCGTGTTTATTCATGTTTTATACCTACTTACTTATAATTTTAACAGAGTTTTCAAAATAGCGCTGGTAACAAATATAGCACGGCCACTTGTAACTAACGTATCGTGTATTTATTATTGTTGATTGATCAATCGCCTCTGTGGTCTAGCGGTTCAGTTGTTCGACTTGACTGCATGAGGTCCCGGGTTCGAATCCCGGGTCGGGCAACAAAAAGAATTGGGTTTTTTCCAATTTTCTAATAAAAAAAATGTTGCTCCGGATAGGATATGTGCCCGGTTGGCGATAGGCTTGTCACCTATCACATTGTGGGACTTAGTATCTTCGGGTAGTCGTGGGTGCCCTTGATTGTGCCTCTGTCTACCTCTTCGGGGATAGGGGCGTGAAGATACTTTTATCTGTCAATCCCATAACATAATACAGAAAGTTATGTTCCACGCGGGCGCTGCTGTAGGCCACTGCTAGTCTTATTTTTAGTTTTGTCTTATTTCAAGACTTATAAACAATGGTATACAAAATAGTATGGCATATGAATGTCATTAGAATGAATTAATATGTCCGCACGTGTACGCGGTACAACTCTATCCTAAGAGCCAATTAGTACAAAAACTTGTGATTAACGGCGGGCGTGGACGTTTCTGCGTATGATTTATCGCAGGCAGGATGCTTTTGATCAGCCCCTTCTGTTCCGTTATTTCCGGATTATCACTTTTGACTTCACCCGTACAATTTGACATATTTTGAGATATATGTCATATTACGTTAAATTGGACTGCTTGCATGTTCCTATATATTTAACTACTATATTTAACTCTACTGACCCCGGGATAGAACAACTTATCTTTACAATTAAACCCTTTAAGGCGATTTAACCCTAGTTAGAAGCTAACTCAGTGTTAAATACTTAATCAGCAACGTGCAAGTGGCCCTTAAGAATTAAATTTAACTCAGGAACGAGCAAGCGGATCTGATACTTTCCCGGGTTGAATTTAATATCGGGTCAAATTATTTAAATCTAGGCTTGCTTCTCAAATAAAGTAGTCGACTCTATGTAATAAGTTACATCAGACTGAAATATTTAACCCAAAAACAGACAATGGGCCTTTTAAACTATACTTTTAAACATACTTTTTGGAGTAGGGATGTGACACCTCCATCTATAATTATTATTATCGGTCGCTAGCGGAACGATCAAATTTTCTATTTTGTTCTACTAGGACATACACAGTAGTTTAGCATTCGCGTATTAATCGTTCACCCTTTCTGTGAAATAACCCACCACAAGTTGGCAGCGCTTCGTATCATATTGGGTGTCTAAGGGCGATATATACTAGTATATGTAGATCGGGAAATTCATTTACTTGTTTTGTTATTAAAAACTGTACAGGATATATAGCCACGAGGTCATTTTATTCGACCGAGTGCGGTTTAAGTCTCACCATAAATCAATATGACGGTAGATTAACGATAACGGTCGTGTCCGTCCGCACCGCATCAATATTGCAGCCGATGTGTCCTGTGACGGACCACACAGTTTAACTATCTACTCCTTTATTTTACTTTGTTCCTAGGTCTGCTCAGCCTAGTGTTGTACCAGTGTTTTATGCACTCGGTTCAAAACAGTCTGAAATGATAAACTCTTATTGCAATAAGCGCCAATCATACATTGTATTTGGTAAATTCTAGGTGAGACCAGCCCGAAAGCACCTGTTTAAAAATAATCAAAATCAGATTGCTCAGTAAAAGTGCAGAGCTTTTTATTGGCACATATTAAAAAATAAAATTTAAGGTTAGAAAAGTTGTATAACATTGCCAAAGGACTACCTCTGTTTTCTTTCCGAAAGGCAGAGGAAAAACAATATACGTAAATGTAATAGCTGTGAGAACTCTATGAAACTGGATTAGAATAATAAGTATTTGGTGGACATCAAGGATTATATTTCACATATCGGAAAATGAGGATTAATAGTAATTACTTGCTTTTTTTTACTTGGGTTTTGATTATAACTGTATTTATTTTATTTATCTCCTTTTTAATCGGCACGCTATTTCTTGTTAAAGTTATTACTCCGACGTGCGTATCGTATAGATTTTAAATGCAACAAACTTCCTTGCACTTGTTTTAATTTAACATTTTTAAAGAAACGGATCGAGATGGGAATATGTGTATAAATATAATAGTGGTGAGCGATATCGATATTGGCAAATATATATTATAACGAATATGATGCATTGAGTAATTGGCACAGATATCAATACTTGCGTCTTATGAGCAGCTTGGCGAGTGGGCCGTGTTCTTTACATTAAAAGGAAAAAAAATACGGAAGACGTGGCAGCATGGCCAAAAGGTCTTAGCCGGTCCCAGAAAGGGACAAATTAGGAAAAAAAAAACTTTATACATCCAGCAGCCTATTCTGCTTTTTACCATTTTGACACAAACAAAAACATACAGCCCTCCTTCTCCTTTTTTCGTAAAGTTGTTCCTTTCTGTTTCGCAAGCTGTTTGAAAATGCCTTTTTGCAACAAGAGTCAATCAATCGTAGGTATCTACGTCATGATATTATTGTCATATTACAGCTAAGTTCATCGAGCGGTTTCGGCTGTGCGTCGATTGATGAGTCAGGTTTTTTCATTTTATGAAACTGGATTAAAAAAAGTTCATTCAATATGTACAAATCAATACACACACAAAAAAGGCAGATTCTCAAACTTAAAAATATTCAAAAGATTATTATGGAATAAATGTCCAGTAAGTCAGAAAATACTTTAATAAAACGACAGTAGATTAAAAAAATTGTGGCATCAGTCTGCAACCTATCGATACCGTAACCGACGTGCCGTACTGCTGACGGATTGCAAGCTTTGAATCCCTCCAACCATTATATTGCACTCTGTTATAGACCCAATCCTGTTCGTGCAGAATTTAATATACTCAATGTTATCAAGTCAAAAATAAAAAAGCGTTTATGCAATAACAATTAAATTACTTTATATTGAACAACTTTTTAGGCAACATAAAAGTTAGGTTGCCTAAAATTTTCTATAAAAGCACTATATGTTGAGTGACAACTTGAAGCAATATAACTCTATATCTTTTATACAATGTAGCCTTATATATGTATTTGCGGTTTTCGAAAATGTGCCTTAACTTTAAAGTTCTTTTCTTTTCTTTCTTTAGGTTTTGGCATTAGCGTTAGCATTTTGCCATTAGTCGAGTAGACATTTTCATCAATTTGCATCAAATTTATCAAAATCGAGATTCTATTATAAATTGTTATAAGTCATCAATAAGTCATGTCAGGATCTTGTGTAAGGCGGTGGCCTCATTATTCAAGCTCATAGTGAGATTTGGCGGCAACGAGGAAATACACGATACGCTAATTTCTTTATGATTATTTCATTTGTGCACTTTTACTGAACAAAGTTGTACAAAATGCCACCAAAATTGACTAATTTCACTCAATATCAACACGAAATTCAATAATTATGAAAAAACTTCGACTATTCTTTCTCTCGATGACCACAAAACTCCCAACTTGAAAAGTTACTAATTATGTTTTTTCTGTGTCTAGCGGTCCGGGTGTTGGACTTGACTGTATGAGGTCCCGGGTTCGAATCCCGGGTCGGCCAACAAAAAGAAAATTGGATTTTTCCAATTTTCTAATAAAAAAAAAATGTTGGTCGGGATTGGAATTGTGCCCGGTTGGCGATAGGCTTGCCACCTATCACATTGTGGGACTTAGTGTCTTCGGCTAGTCGTGGGTGCCTTGGTTGTACCTCTGCCTACCTCTTCGGGGATATGGGCGTGAAGATACTTTATACTTTACTCTTATGTTTTTTCTAATTCACTTTTTTTGCAAGTTTTTATCTCAATTTATCGCTCTTTTATTTTAAAAGTTAGAGGAAGGGGTTTATTTTACTATTTTATAAGTATCTGTCTTTTAAAAAACTAGCAGTTCCGGGGAACTTTGTATCACTCTACATTAACAGCTACTAACAGTTTCTATGGATTAAAGCATTGATTTCTTCATTTATGTTTTCAATTCGTCTGCATACTCGTATATTTGTATTCGATAGCTCGTATTGCGTCGGTGGATTTTGATGTTTCTTTTATTGTAAGGTAGCTCTTAAATTATTAAAAACAGAATATGTACCTATTACAATTTAAGAAATAGTTTTCATATATTCTATTTATTTTTCAACCAAACACATAAAAATACAAGGTTGGAACAGCCGTCTCCGTAACCAAAAATATTCTACTGTACATGTTTATTCATGTTACCATTTAAGTTTAACATTGTATGAACATTGTATCGTAGTTTTCTTTCTTTCTTTAGGTTTTGGCCTTCACGTATTTAGCCATTAGTCAAGTAGAAATTTGCATAAAATTTTATGTCAATTTCAATTAATTTTAATTAGTCATCAGTCATAAGTCGCCAGGAAGTCATGTCAGGCTCTTGGATAAAGCGGTGGCCTGTTTACTCAAGCTCATGTAATGAGATTTGGTGGCAACGAGGACGGCTAATTTCACTCAATATCAACACAAAATTCAATAATTATGAAAAAACTTCGACCATCTTTTCTCTTGATGGCGCCAAAAACTCCTATCGTAGTTAAGTGTCTGTGTTTACGAAATGGCGTGCAAATCGCACACAGCCAGTTATTTTGGCTAATTAACCGGACACTAACGGTGAGTCAGCCGGAAACGGTTTAAGTGATCGTTTAAACGTTACAACATTCGCTCCATCTCCTGGGGGTAGTAATGTGGAAGTCGTTAGATATTGGTTGGCATCCTCTAAACATATAGTACCCTAGTTGTTAATAACCTCGACTTCCTCTGCGTAATAGATTTTCATACAAACTTTCATCCACCATTATTTTCATTAGGGGTTGGTATTTGAAAAAAAAGTAGCCTAAATTTAAACTCGGGTCACTATCTATGTTGATATCAAATTTCATAAAAATCTGTAAAGCGTTTTAGTCGTACTAGCGTAAAACGAACAGACATTAAAGTATTTCTGTTTTTTTATGGAAGCAAGCAAGCCCACGCCTCCTGTGATGGTATGAGATAACCGTGGCCTATAGAGGCCATAGATGTTATAGGTGTGTCACTGTACTGAGGAAGACTTATAGTGCAAGTCTACCGGCTGCCTAACCGTGCCTAAAAATGGACCGGAACAATTTGATAATGACGGCAGAAACAGGTAAGGAGGAGTCCCCTTCCAGGGCAACTTACTCTATCAATGGTTTGGTTGATTACAGTGCTCGCCTCTTACGCGGTGCGTGGCAGCAGAGCAGATGGTCTATTCTATAAGAAGACCGAGACCAACTTGAGGATAGGACCACCTGTGGTAAAGTTTCGTAGAGACTCGCCTAAGATTGGGCCATCTTACCTATTTCACTGTCATCACATAGTGCTTGCCATTACAATTTCGTTTGAAGAGCAGGGAAGTCGTTGAGCAATGAGATAATACAATGTTTTTCATTACAGAATCAGGTTGGCAGCGCAAACATTGATTTCTTTAAATTATAGAAAGAAAAGTAAAGCAAGCAGTTTAGAAAAGCGGTAAGCGGGTTAGGTTCCATTTAAATATCACCTGTCCATGCATATTCATATCGAAATACAAATTTTACTTTTCCCCCTTACATAAAGTGTGAAACTGACTTCATAAAAAATACTTGTACTCGTACTTGTTTGGTATTTATTTGTGATAAGATTCATTTTACGAAATACTTATCGGAAAAACGTAAAATTTCCAAACAATTACTCAACATGGTCATTTCAACTTAATCCATATCTAAATACTTAGAAATAACACGCTGGATTTCAAACTTTGCATCAAAAACTATAAAGTTAAAAATGCCGCGAGTGTTTATTGTATTCCAGTTTATTTTGTTATGCAATATTGAGATCGTTCAATTTATTGAAAGGTTTTGAAACGTCAAATTCTATGGCTACGATCGTACGTTGGTAAATCATGTTTTATTATTGTTATTAACTTTGAGAATGAAAATTAATCTTAACAAACCACTGGTAGTTAAACTATATTTTTATCACATTGTTATACAAACAAGTGTTGTGTTTTAGTTTATAGGTACTAACATTTTTATTAAAACTAATAGCAATTAAATCAGATAAATTCCCTAGTGATAATAAGCACGTCGTATAGTATAATGTGATTTATATTTATCAAATCATGTACATTTATGTTATGTTGATCGAAGAGCTAGCGTACGCCACCGACTAACCGCGAGTCTCAGGTTCGATTTCCCGAGGTAGGCTTGTAATGAGCATTTAGATAACTACATTTCTGGATCTGGATGTGTTTAATAAATTAATTCTTGAGTGCGATTTGGTGTTCTCTGTGGTGAGTGCTTCGACAAAGTTGGCGAAGGACGTGACAAGTGGTTTTGTTTCCCGTGTTCGGACTCTATTTGTGATCTGGTCGCGGAGGTGGGAGGTGGGAACTTTAGGTAGGGTTGTCATATGTAAAGAACGTGACAATTTATATTGTTTCCCGAGCTCTTCCTATAGTCGTGTTCTGGTCGCGGAGGTGGGTGGTGGGAACGTCAGTTAGGCTTGTCACATTCTGTGTCGTTTGGAGGATTATTTGCCACAACGGTTACACTGCTTACGCGGAATTAGCAAAATAAAGGCTTATTTTACATCTTTTAAATTAATTCTGATATGTATTAAGTATTTCTATACGTCAGTTCAATAACAGTCGTAACATAAGCAGGAGCGTCACCAGCTGATGGCCTAGAGGGAGGCACGCTGATACGGACATTGAGAAAAATATAAAACGTATGTTAAGTCGGGAGCCTCATGCCCTCGATTTTTGACAAGCATTTCATTTTCCGTTTAAATTGTAACAAATTAGTAGTAAAAGTACTAGAATAGTCATTCAAGCAAGTCAAGCTAAGATACATAAAACTATTTGCTTTATATTTATCAACTTCTGTAGAAACTCTAGGGGAGGGCAGCTGCCCCTCTTGCCCGCCCCCCCCTTGGCTACGCCCTTGAATATAGGCATATAATTTGCTGACTTTAGAGTTAAGCTCAATTTATGCAATCAAATTCTACTATTCTACCATTATACGAATCCTGCTATCGAATATTACGAAAGTTTATAAGCATGGATGCATGTTTGTTACTCTTTCACATATAAACTACTGAACGGATTTAGATTAAACTTTTACGGGAACATATTTTATACTAGCTGCTACCTGCGGCTTCGCCCGCGTTTTCACAGAAACCCGGTGCGATCGGGATTAAAAATAGCCTATATGTTAATCCAGGTCACAATCTATCTGTCTTCCAAATTTCAGACAAATCCGTTCAGCCATTCGAGGATGAAAGAGTAACAAACATCCATACATCCATACTTACAAACTTTCGCATTTATAATATTAATAGGATACCAGAATAACACGTAGGCTATAATTTATGAAAATATATATGTATATTTATTAATTATCAATGCGAAAATCTGTCCTCTATTGTACTCTTACGGCTAATTACTTTATTTTCTTGAAATTTGATTTGCGTTTTACCTTTCAAATAAAAAAAAAACATTAAATGGCTATAAAAGGGGATGCAAGTCGCGGCCAGCCAGCAAGTAAAGGTAACATTAAATAATATCATAAGACGAGTAACCCTTATATAGATAATACATACATACATACATATCTTCACGCCAAGTCCCTTACGGGGTAGGCAGAGAGTATCGAGTGCCAGACCTCACGATCCTGACAAACCTGTCTTGCTTCCTTCACATTCATAACCCTTTTCATACAAACACGCCGGTTTCGGAGACTCTTGACACCACCCTCGGATAATGTCCGCTTGATCTGATCGTGAAATGTCAGCCTTGGTCTCCCCGGGTACCTACATCCATCCACATTCGCATTGTATATCTGCTTTGTCAATGTTTCATCTGTCATTCTTTCCACATGACCGAACCAGCGGAGCATGCCCTTTCGCATTTTAACAACAACACTTTCTTTCAATCCCACTCTTTCTCGGATCTCATATAGATAATAGAATCTCGGTTATTAAACTTACGGCGCGTGTCGGTTAGAAAACAAAATGACGATCTTTTCGGCAATGAGCAGTCGGCCGACACAATCGCAATGCCCCCAAAACAGGTGTGCAGTATTCAAGTTTAATGTCCTGAACATTTTATTTCTGAGTGCGGATACACCCATGATTGGTGTAAGGGATAAACTGTAGAATTTAACGTGGTATTATAATATTATATCACTTTATCGGCCTAAGTAAGTAGGTATCTACGGGTAATCATGGTTGTATCTTTGCTTTTCTTTTTTTCAAAATAAAAAGGAAGTAACATTTAAAGATGAAGAACAATGGCACAGGTAAATGGTTAGGTAGTACCTAAGTCTTTTTAGAGACTTAAGATAGGTCTTTGTAATATTATAAAAAGCAAACAAACTTAACTACCGGATGGTAACAAATTCACGTCACCGGTGGATATACCTAAGATAAAAATGGTGCGTTGTCAACCTGTTCCTGGCACCTGACAGTTACCATATAACACTTGCGTTAGTGTACAGGCTTTTCTACAATCTAAACAGTAGTACGTTTTTTAAATTTTTAATATCTGAGAACCGAATAAATAACATTTTATATGTTTGTAGACAAAATAATATCTAATACTAATTCATTTATTAAACTTAAATCTATTTAAAACTAGGTGTCCCGGCGAACTTCGTTTCACCCGTTCAGTATGGGAAATAATGAAGTATGATTTTTCCCATTTTCCCTGCAAATTTCCAGGTTTTCTCTACATAAGCATCTTCTCCTGATCATAAAAAAAAGTATCTTCACGCCCATATCCCCGAAGAGGTAGGCAGAGGTACAACCAAGGCACCCACGACTAGCCGAAGACACTAAGTCCCACAATGTGATAGGTGGCAAGCCTATCGCCAACCGGGCACATTTCCAATCCCGACCAACATTTTTTTTGTTGGCCGACCCGGGATTCGAACCCGGGACCTCATGTAGTCAAGTCCAACACCCGGACCGCTAGACCACAGAGGCGATAATCCTGATCATAATTAACACAATAATAAAATAATTAACCAAATCGGTCCAGTCGTTCGGAAGTTATGCGCTTACCGAAATATTTAGCGAATCATTTTTATATTATAGATATGAAGGCGGGTGGATATTGAACGTCGTATTTGAAGTTGCAGTTTAATATCATACATAGACATGAGGTCCATGACTCGATTCCCAGGTGAGACAAAAAAACGATAATTTGTTTTTTTTTCAATTAGGTATCTAATAAAAAAACGTTGCCCACGATTAGATAAGTACTTCGTTTTCGGTAGGTTTACTACCTATAACATTTTGGGACTTCGTGAATTTAGTCGTGGGTGTCCTGGTTGTACTTCTGCCTACACAAAAAAAATAACAGTATGAATGTTGGATTTAAGAAAAAACGCTACCTCTTATAACTTGCTCAGTCTCCAAAATAGAGGAAGGGCTAGACCCTCTTAGGGTTCCTCAAACTCCCCTCCGCAGATACAACACCGTGATCGAAAAATTAGTGGCAATTCTCGACAGGTTTTTCTTTTAAGGTAGCTTCAGCAGATTGGTTCTTTTGTTAAGCTAAATTCAATGTTTTAACGTGGCTTTGGCGAATTGGTTCCTTTGTAAGCTTAAAAGCTTCGAATACCGCTTTTTAGATCAGATTACTATTTTCTTTGATAATAATAAATCAGAGTTCAAAAGTTTGAATGTGGGTATAATTTCTGTATTTAGTAAATAGGTACTGTTTGTTGCATGTATCAACATCGAAACAAGTAGGCGGTTGCCTAATGGTAGACAAAAGACATTGCTTATATACACCAAAGATGTTAGTGCGTTGTAACCTTAAGTCTAAGTTGTTAAATTATTTGGATTAGTAAGTTCACGGGCTACCAAAACCTCCTGACCGGAACACAAATTTGACGAGCACTATCTTTATGGCATAGGTTACACTGTAAATTACAATAGGCGGTAAATATTTCTTTTTTTTTTAATTGAAGAATGACCCCAAGCACAAGTGCTAAACCTAAACAGACAGTAAAAACCAAAAAGCGTTTGTATAATTAAAGCTTCATCTACAAAACGTATTTGTTTACGGAAAGCAAATGTTTTTTTTTTCTAGTGACTTACGATACCGAGTTCAATACCCGGACAAACATTTGGGACGGTTCAATATTTACATATCGATTTTTGTGTAGATATTGGGGCCTGTTAGTATGATTTAAACGTTATAAAAAAAGATAGTAGTCGTCTTTGTGGTCTAGCGGTCTGGTCATTGGACTTGACTTGATGGGTCTCGAGTTTGATCCCCTAGTAGAGCAACAAAAAGAAAATGTGTTTTATATTTTTTTTATAAAAACAAGCCTGGGAGTGGATATTTGCACGGATGGCGGTAGGTTTGCCTAACTTATTTTGGGATTTAGTGTCTTCGGTCGGTGCCCTAATTGTGCCTCTGCTTACTTCTTCGGGAATTACTTTATTAAACTTAAAAAAACAAACACGTAACCCCTGACGCTGAATCGCATGTAGCTTATAGTTCGAAGCCAACCTGAGGCTAAGATATTTAAGTACAAATTGTAACGTAGTGGGGGTGGCTTAGCTACCGCCCACCATTATGTTAACAGAAAATAAACAAACAAACAGTCAAACTGTACTAAAGTTTGGCTGTTGGTAGGGAGAACCCTGATAATATGGGGAGGTGGAAATAAAAATCTAAACGAAATAACACTATATGTAACATTAAAATAAAAGTATTAGTAAATGTCTGTGCATTGTACACAACAAAGTTACTGCCGGATAACAAAAAAAAAGGTAGGCGTGGAAGAGTGGTGCCCCTACGTTACAAAATTGAAACCAATATAACTAACCATAGACAATACAGCAGTACCTGTGAATCCGGAGAATCGTTGTAAGTACTTACCATCTAGTCTGTTCGACTGCATTAATTGAACAATCCTGCAATTTAATTAACTATAATATTAATTGTCCGGTCTGGGTCCTCTATATAATGCTGTGCAGCAATGAGGGATCCACAACCTTACTCCGGTCGCCTAATGACAATTATATGTTCCGGTCCGGAGGGTAGGGTAGTCGGATAAATACTCCTGCTACATGTCAGGGTTGCACCTATAATGTATATGGTGTACATAGGCTGCGGTCATCTCTTGCCATCGCGAAAGCCATGTTATTATTTGCTGTCAAATGACAAATAATTAAAAAATAAATAATTAGACATCGGGAGGTCATAACCTCCCTAACCCTTAAGTAGTGCCATACATTTCCCTACTAGGACTTTTGTTGTATCGAACAAGCGCATTGATGGCAAACACCGAACTTGCACCATAACAGTAGGTATGTTATGACAACCAGTGGACATCTAGGCAATGACCCCATAATTGGAACGTGGGGTGATGAATGAAATATGGAGTTTCAATTGTTATTACAATGACATGTTAGACTCACTCCGTACTAACATTTACTCAGCGCTAAACAAATATACATGTGGATAAGTGGTCATAATGAGATTACGTTTTAGTAGTTTAAATTTGAATTATTTAAAGTATTAGGAGTTAAGCCACAGTTCGTTAATGATTAGTTTAATTTTGGGATTGCGTATATTTCTCTAATAACCAATGTAGTTAATTTTTTTTTGCTGTATTGGTTATTGTCAGGAGAAGGATCATGTAAAGAAAAAACCGGGAAAATTGCAAATATACAAAGTTCGCCGTTTCGGCTAGTAGAAAATAAAGATTAATCTTTTCTGAATATACATGGCATGGTAGGTATGGAAGTAGTGATATAGGCTTATCAATATCTACGTATTGTCGATAAAAAGTAATGGCGGGACGGCAAATGAAAAATAACTAGAAGGCGCCTTTACTTTTCTTGGATATGCTGAAGTTGTATCGCCGTGTAGGCCCTTAAGTATTAACGTTGTTGTGCAAATTACACATGAAGCAAATCTTTTTAAGTGTTTTTGTAGGAGATATAAGCCGTCAACCACTTTGACATTGACTCATGGATAGAGAAATCGAGCCGACAGGCATACATCGGAATTTCCTGATCATTTGGTTTTGATGAGCCCTAACCCTTCAAATGCAAACATCTTTGCAAAACAGAAAGAAAGAACTATATCCACATGCTTACAGATATTATAAATGCGAAAGTCTGTTTTTCTGTTGCTCTTTCGCGGCTAAATAGCTGAACTAATGTCGATTTTATACACATAGCTCCAGATCCGAATTCAAACAAAGGTTAATAGGGGATGAAAGTTTGTATGAAAATCGTAAAGAATTCTGCGCTGGCTAAGTCGAAGGCAAACAAACAGCTAGAATCAAATAAAGTTAAAAGTGGCGTCGTGTCGTGTCGCACGGTGTACAACTGGATGAAAGAAAAAGCGAAGAAGAGATTAGCAGAGGCAAATGGAGAGGGCTTTACCAACAAGAGCAATGTTTCAAAATAAAAGAGAAATAAAATAACTCTGAATAAGAGAGATTGGGACAAATAAATAACAAAGCGTATAACAAATAAGCATAATTAATTTTGTCTCGGAAGCCCGCGAGGGGCGAGGTTAAATTAATATCTCATTGAAGGGGTTGAACGGTCCCGTTTGATACAAGTATATTTTAATTACAGATTTAAGGTACTTCAACCTCCATTCATTACAACCCTCATATTCACTCTGCCTTTAGAAAACAGGGCAAGCATAAATTCATATCCTAGGTTGCTAAGATCTTTGTTTTAGTTATTGATCAACCTGTATCTTGTCTCAAATTAGTTGTTATAGTCCACTAGCTGCTGGTCGCGATTGCGTGCACAGATTGAAGTAACATTTCGTGGTCGGTGATGGAAACAAAATATTTTTTTCGAACTAAATGGTGTCTTAAACGTTGAAGCTTCACAAAATTTGGTGAAAATTCGTTCAATAGTTTTGCGTGAAAAATGAATAGACAAACCTACAAAATTTCGACAACCCTCGTTTTGGGTTATGTATTCTGTAAAAAATACATACCAATTATTGTTTGTAAAAAATACTCTAGGTATGCACAGATTTTATTAGATGTACATAAACGAATAAGGTTGTTTATGCACTGCCATAGTAGTTACTATAATTTTGATACGATACTCTCCTGTTGAAGTTATCATCAAATCATTTAGTTAATGCAAACAAGCAGGTGGAACTCTTGGGTAAGAGACAGCCTTAAGCTATTGCTAACAAAAAGAACTGATAAACATACTCGTGAATCTTCTACCTTGTGACTGGGATCTTAAGACACGTATCCTGTACCGAAATACGACAAGGGCAAACTTTGAGACAATTTCTGATAACTGTTTATCATTCTGTAGGAATTAATAATTTTGTCTACACTTTCCGGAACCGACGAGTTTTTGTGAAAACAGTAAGAAATGTGGAGGAAGCTAGGCAGGTCTGCAAGGATCCTAAAATTTGGCACTCAATTCTCCTTACCTACTCTGCCTTCTCCTACAAGGATTTGGCGTAAAGATATGTTTGTATGAGTAATATTTTTATAACATATAGGTACTTCTAGCACTATAAGGCATGGTGTGGCAACTATGATATTGATGCTATCGTATTTTGGCCGGTTTTAGGGAGAAGAGTGTTAAAATTGTCTGGCTGCTATTTTTTTTCTGTAATCAAGAAACTTCTAAACTATGGGGTTCGTAAACCAAAGCAATTCTCCTTACCTACTCTGCCTTCTCCTACAAGGATTTGGCGTAAAGATATGTTTGTATGAGTAATATTTTTATAATATATAGGTACTTCTAGCACTATAAGGCTGGTGGGGCAACTATAATATTGATGCTATCGTATTTTAGCCAGTTTTAGGGAGAAAAGTGTAAAAATTTTCTGGCTGCTATTTTTTTTCTGTAATCAAGAAACTTCTAAACTGGGGTTCGTAAACCAAAGCATGTAGGTACAACTTATTGAACATTGAATATTTAATACCATATTTTGTAAGTTTGAATTTTTATCCTAAACAATTTTAAGGAAATTGCGTCTTTTAAAAATGATTTAAGAAGTTTGACATTTTATTCACACACCTTAACATTATTAGGTTTCGAAATTATTTTTAGGAAAGAAAGAAGAAAAAGCGGATATACATAATAAGCACAATAATCAGAATGAGCTAAATAGAGACGAGGGGGTGCTTAACATTCTCGTTTTAAATATAAATCAAAATGTATTTAAATTATAAATAACACGTCGACGTCTCTTCACGCCCATGTCCCCGAAGAGGTAGGCAGAGGCACAACCAGGGCACCCACGACTAGCCGAAGACACTAAGTCCCACAATGTGATAGGTGGCAAGCCTATCGCCAACCGGGCACATTTCCAATCCCGACCAACATTTGTTTTATTAGAAAATTGGAAAAATCCAATTTCCTTTTTGTTGGCCGACCCGGGATTCGAACCCGGGACCTCACGCATACAAGTCCAACACCCGGACCGCTAGACCAAAGAGGCGATAAATATATTATTAGCAATTATAAATAGATTTCAATAAATTGTTTCAGATTTCAAAAAATGTTAAGCTAGGTCCCACTGAGGTTGTATATATACGAGAATGTTTAGTCAATCTTTCAACTACCATTCTTTCCCTTCGATGAAACCTAGGGAGCATGCTTTAACGGTAAGCGATATTTTTTAAATCTTACTTTTTCTCTTTCTCTAATCTCACTTTTCTGGAACTATTTTCCGTAGCGCTTTCACTTTGACAGTACATCCTACTTGTATGCTTCATCGGACATACCCGATTCGACACTTCCGTAAATGAATGTTGGGGCCAAATTGCATTCATGGAAACTGGCGTGTTTGTATAAAAGAGTTATGAAAGTGGAAGAAGCTAAGCAGATCTGTAAGCATACTGACATTTATAAATAAATATCCTTATATTTAAACAAACAAACAAAGTTACAAATGTATACTTATGTTATGGTTGTTTAACAATACTAATATGTACCTACATTCAATTAATGGAATAAATTTTAATAACACCCAGACCCAGAAATAGCTACATCTAAATGTTCAGCACACAAATCGAACCCGAGACAGCGGGCAGTCAGTGTAGTTAGCCTTGTACGGTAAACCCTCGACCAACGAAGCGGTCACTTGGCAGTCGATACTCTCTACCTGCAACTATAGTTGGACCTTGGAGAAGGACGTAGGACACTTTTTTCAGATATTTCAACTGGATCTCGCATAAGTGCTTAATAACCTTAACACCGGACAAATCCGCGTAACAGCTAGCTTTACACAAATATCAAAATAAATTAAATGATCCTGTTCTTTTCGAAGGTTAATCAGTTATAAAAAAGTACAATCAACCAGGTAAACTATAACTTAACTAAATATTTAAATAGTTAAGTATGTACAACAGAGTTATAAAATCCAGATTTATTAATATAAGTAGGTGGTTTTATTACCAAAGTTGTTCCAACTTCCTCATCATATTAATAATATTATATTAAGTAGTCCTACCTCGCACGAGGTCGGTAATAAAACCAAAAGTACCCGTAAAACATGGATAAAGCAAAAAATATTGCTGTTTAACAATCTCCTTGCTAAACTTATCTTTATTTTATTTTGGTCATATTTGACCCTCAATATAATATTATACAAGTGTAAGTAAACAAGAAGACGGGCTTCTTGGTGAGATACACAGGCCACCTATAGATGCCCGAGCAGGTGCGTCGCCAACTTGAGGCTGAGATTAAGCCTCTTGTCTATGCTTACCTTCTACCTTAACCTCAAGGCTGGAAAACGATGGTGGCCAGCATCGACGTGATTGTTATACAATGATAAAATAATTATTGTTTGGTGTAAAGTCAATTTGCATTTTCGTAGGGTTACGTTTGTAATTTAAATTGCTGAATTATTCTGATTTTCTCGGTTTAACAGCTTATCTGCCGAAAAAACATCTGTGCTTCACGTAAATCATTATCACAACACAATTATATTATTTTCTGTCAAAATGCTGAAATTTTGACAGAAAATAATAATTTGTATATTAAGCAACAACTGTTTAAACACGATTTGGTCAGTGTAGAACAGTTACGATTCTCATGAGTTCAGAGGTTGATTTTTGAAAAAAAAACTAGTCTATGTATGAACTCGGGTTTTAGCAATAAGATTTCAAAATTTTATCATAACCGATCCAGCAGTTTAGTCATGAAAATGTAACTGTCAGACAGACTTTCGCATTTATTATATTACTTTGTTAAAGTATAGAACTACGATAGTATAGATATTTACGATTTACAAATAGCCTTAATTTCTTTAGTTAGAGATAAGCTCGCCTTTTGTGCATTTTTAACTTCTCGTGTATTTTAGTTTTTGTGTGCAATAAAGTGTTAAATAAATAAATAAATAAATAAATCTTTCATCCCTCCAAATAGTCCTTTAGGGGTTGATTTTGCAACAAGCAGTTTATGTTGAACTTATACGTATCAGTCAAAACGGTCCAGCGGCTTAGCCGTAATCGTGTAACAGAAAAACAGACTTCTGCTGTCTGCTTTTATATTATAAGAATAGATCGCCTCTGTGATCTAGCGGTCCGGTTAGGACTTAATTTCTTTAGTTCCTATGATCGATACCCAGGTCGGATAGCAAAAAAAAATAGAAAACATACATTTTCTATTTTCTTATATAACGTTACCAAGATAACGTTGGTCGGGATATGTGCCCGGTTGGCGATAGGCTTGCCACCTACCACATTGTGGGACTAAGTGTCTTCAGTCGTATGTGCCCTGCTTGTGCCTCTGCCTACCTCTTCGGGATATGGGCGTGAAGATACTTTAAAAATATAATATAAGATAGTATAACATTACTAAAATTATGGATAGCCTTAAAGTTAGTCAAATTCAGTACTAGCAAATTATTTCTATAGCCTAATTTACTATTTTGCATGATGGAAAGTGCAGCCATCTAACAGTTGTACCACCCAGCACTATTACGATTGCGTTGCCGTCCTTTTGAAAATGAGTATATTGTCTTCAAGTTCAAGTCGTGATGTTCCGGAAACCCTGCCGCCGAAAATAGATTTCACAGTGGAGTAGTGCGAGGCAATAAATGTCTAAGGAAAAGTGCAGCTGACTAACGTAATGTTTGAAGATGGTCGGGGTTATGTAATGTTTTAAGAACTACAGGACTTTAGAAAATTTCACAAGAACACACAAGAGTAATAGAAGAAAACAATACAAAAATAGAAGAATTTAGAGAAGTTATTGATACCTCAAAACAGGGAAAAATATCATATGCTAGTGTAGTAGGGGCACCTCGAGTAAAAACATTTGCTGGTCGTGCCGCTCTACACTCTATAGTGATATCCTCCAATAGTGAACTTGAGACAGGAGAACAAGTGCTGGATTTGGTAAGGGAGACCATCAAAGCGAGAGAAGAAGGAATAACAGTAGAGAACGTAAGAAAAGCTAAAGACCGAAAGATAATTGTAAATTGCAAAACGGAGGAGGAAAGAAGACAAATTAAAGAAAAATTAAAAACTGTAGGAGCAAGACTTACCATAGAGGACGCAGTAAACAAAAAGCCTTTAGTTGTTCTTAAAAACGTTCTTTATTATAACACAGACGAGGAAATACTATTGGCACTAAAAAACCAAAACCCAAAACTTTTAGAAGGTCTAAATGAAGCAAAAAGATTCATCTGTATACTTTTCAAAAAGAAAACTAAAAATCCCCAACTTAATCATGTTGTGACCAGAGTATTCACCAAACTGTGACAGCGTATGACTGAGGTGGGTTATCTGCACATCGATCTCCAGCGCATAAAAGTAGAGAATCAGTCTCCGCTGATCCAATGCTCTATGTGTCTGGGGTGCGGGCACAGCAGAAAGCTCTGCACAGAGACTGTACCGATGTGCAGTCACTGTGATCAAAGTGAGTCACCTCAGATCAAAGTGCGAGGGGCAGCTAACCAGCAAGGTTTCAACTTGTTGCAACTGCTCCCACGCAAAGCTAGACAACACCAGCCACAATGCGTTCAGCGATGACTGTCCAATTAGACGGAAATGGGAGATGTTGGCAAGGGCCACCATTGCATATGCTAGGGTTGCCCTGCCAGCAGACACATTCCTGCTGAAGGACAGCATCAAAACACAACACTTGGAGAATACTCTGGCCCACACGATTGCAAATATAGCAAATTGGAACCAACTTCGTTTGAAATTGGCCCAACTTGTTGCAAATAAAATATAATAGTTTCATTTAACAAAACTAAGATAAAATAATTTTAGAACATATATATGCTCGATATTATATACTTTTATATAATTGAGTAGCATATGAAAACAAAAATAAAATCACCGGTATTGATAGTAGTTTTATATGACGGCTACATAAACTGTAAATTTAATAAATAAAAATCCCATTGGCAAGTAATAGACAAGAATAACAAAGGCTGTGACCACCCATGTCACAGGATACTCAGGATACTGCCGATGTTCACCACTAGAATATCACATTAGAAAGAAAAGATGGTCGGGGTAAAATTTAGAATTCAGCAGCAGCATTAATTTGAACAGCAAAAAAAAAAATGGAAAAAACCTTATGTTTACAGCGCATTAGATGCTTTGTGCAATAAAATGTCCTACTGTTTAAACATTTCTCTCGTGTATCTTCAATTTACATTATTCTAACAAATTTATTACAAGTGGGATTACTCTTAGGGTATATTTTTAAATAAACGGCAAGAGGGAATAATTTTATACAGACACGAGGTGAATAAGGTAGGTATATTACAGTTAAGTAAAGTTTTTCATGTTATAAGAAGGCAAACAAAAGAATACTTCGCCTTGAATTGAAACAGAATATCGTCGGCCTAATTTGTTAACCTACTAAGTCCATATTTGAAAAGTTTACAGGACGAAGAAAAAACAATAATATTTTTACTAATTTAGCAATCAGAAATCTGAAAATCCCGTTGGTTCCTAAATTTTTTCTTGTTATTTTAAGCATATAATTTGTAGTATAACTTATACTCAATTACAAAAAATTGAGAAAACAATTACAATTACAATTACAAATTACATTTGGCAGCTTGATGAAGTTAAGTTTCAAATTACTCGAGGACCTAGCAGTTTTTGACCTTAATTTAGTATGGTATCTAGATTAATTTATTCGATTAATTTATATCAAAATATGTATTATTAAATATTCTGATTACTGATTTATTTTTGTGCATCATGGCAATATTCAAACGAGCTTTAAATAAAATAGAATTTCTATTTTGGTAAGTGCAACCATCATTGTAAATTATAATTCTTTGTTTTCATCCTCAACATTTATTTGATGACGGATTAATTTGTTTTTAAAAAGTCAACCAGACAACAAATGGAGGCAATTTTTTCAACATTAAGTCTGCTTTCTACTTCATTCCATATGAAACAGAAGCCACTTTTATTTTTATATTAAAAAAGCAGAGGTTGTGAACTTGTGGCTTCGTTTTGTGGTATAGTGTACTAAAATTTTATTTTGGTACCACAAGTACAGTTTGTAAATCTATTGTAAAAACGTATTTATCTCCCTTCTTATCAGCATCTTTTTCTTCTCTTGCTTGTTTACATTTCTGAATATGTTCTTTGTATTCTTCTTCTGTATCTGTTCCTACTTTATAACGGGCGCATTTTTCCCATTGATCTTTTTTTGTCTTAGAGCCAAATGTTTGTCGTCAAATAACTAAGAAACAAGCTTATGGACAGAGTTTTTATGTTTCTGTCTTTGCACCAATTAGTGACGTGAAATTGGTAGAGGCTTTCTGTACAATTACATTCTGGCAATAAATATAACATCTGTGACGTTGCTCGACAATAGTGAGATTCTAATACGGGAAGAGACTCCAGAAATTTAATAAGTGATTGTTTCAGCTTTGAAGCAGATTCAGATAATTTTGTTGGTCGTTTCAGTGTACTAGAAGAAGGCAATGAACTTGATTGAAACTTCTGCTTCCAATGTGTAGCCGTCCATCGTCCTAAATCTAAAGTTCTATTTTGCCGCAGGACAATCGTAATCGCTGTTACCAATTCGTTAACAAAGATCTTCTTTTCACCCCAAGTAAGACTACAAAATTGATTAGAAATGTTTCTTCGTACATATTCCTCTACTATTTCGCATTTTAAAGTAGTGTACTTCCCAATCTTACATGAGCAACTTGATTTAATGTAATATACTTATTTAGTCTTTTTTTCAGTCTTGGTTTTTCTTTCTCCCAATATATGTCTTACTTTCTTGTCTTCTTTGTTTATTCTTTTTACTAATCCATTCTTTTTTATCAACATTAAAAAGTTTCTTCCGTGATTTACTCCTTTTAATTTCAGCAAGTAAATCTGAGTCAGAAACAGAATAAGGCACAAGCTTTTTATCTGTATCACAGCAATTCGATATTGGCGGATCAGGTACAACATGGTGTGTTTTCAACAAGAGGTATAATTTCTATAAAACTGGTACTTGGTTTATGAGGTAATACATTATCTATATTTTGAATGTTACATGTATCGGTGTACCTACTAAAAACGATACACTTTGACGCGTCACACACGACACGTCCGTTTGGGAACATAGTTAGCGCAAAACGGAGGCCTAAACCAGATTTAGCAGGTTTGCGTTGTCGATATTGGCTAATGGATAGAAAGCAGTTATTCGTGCATAATTTTTTACACCTTTTTAGGCTGATATCGATGTTATTCCTGGATTGTTACGGTAGAGAATAGACTGAACTTTTTGACTGCTACAAAAACTAAATTTTGCCAAAAATGGACTTAGCAGGTTAACGAATTAGGCCGACGATATTTTATTTCAAATAGATAGCTTATTCTTATGAAGATATTACTATTGAAATTGCGACCGTATCGAAAGGCCAACCCTCGCTAAGAAGAGCTACGCAAACAAAAACCAGATACTAGAGATGGTTAAGAAGCTGGCAAACAAGCAGATGTATTATGTGTAAAAGTTGGGAAATTAAGTTACTTTGCAACTGGAACAAAACATTGGCAGCCAGATGTCACTCCGCAGTTTAAGCAGCGCGACGTGACTTCGCAGTGAAGGATCATGTATAATATTAATAATGTACAGAAGACTCATTGTCTTACAAAACACAACCAAATGTAAAACCAAATGCCTTTGTGGTCTAGCAGTCCGGGTGTTGGACTTGACTGCATGAGGTCCCGGGTTCAAATCCCGGGTCGGCCAACAAAAAGAAAATTGGATTTTTCCAATTTTCTAATTAAAAAAAATTTTGTTCGGGATTGGAAATGTGCCCAGTTGGCGATAGGCTTGCCACCTATCACATTGTGGGACTTAGTGTCTTCGGGTAGTCGTGGGTGCCTTGGTACAACCAAGGCACCCACGACTACCCGACCTACTCTGCCTACCTCTTCGGGGATATGGGCGTGAAGATTACTTTACTTTTATAAGACTTCATTGCGCATAATTATTGCATTGAGAAAAAAACGCGAGTTAGAAAAAAAATTTGCATGCAAAAATAATTACGCTGAGAGAATAATAATCGCTACTCGATGATTTAATGGCTGCTTTTCGACTTGCCGGCTTGGCGCCGCGCCGGATGGTAATGGCGCCACTGCCGGCACTGACAATAATTTGATTTCGGGTTCATCCTATTCAACAAGATAAATATATTTAAATTAGACCAGAAAAATAAACATTGGTCTCAGTATAATACTAAAACACAAGGTAGTCGACTGTTTGCGATTTGCTAAAAATGTAATTAAATGCACTTTTTCTACTGCCCGGTGCCGGTGACGGTTTAGTTAAGTTTTTATAGATATTTCGCGTGTGTTATTGACAGTTAAAATAGACTCGTTAAGTCGTCTTCTTTATTTGATATTTCTCTCACATTTAAAGCGAAAGTTTAGGCGAAGGAGAATAGTCAATTATTTTATTCAGCCATTAATTAATAGAAGTTTAATATGTGTATCCTATAAGCAAAGTTGACCCCATCAAAAACTGTAAAACATTTCTAAGTTCATATGGCTCGCACTGCTAAAAAAATATCAGATTACAAGTAGAGCCTCGTTTCTACATCTTCATATAATATGGTTTCTTTGGGGTTAGATTCAAGTTGTATAGTTTAACTAGCGGCCTGTCCCGGCTTTGCACGGGTATAAAATATACATGTAAACCTTCCTCTTCAATCACTTTATTTATTAAAAGAAACCGCATTAAAATCCGTTGCGTAGTTTTAAAGATTTAATCATACAAAGGGACACAGGGACAGATGAAGCGACTTTGTTTTATACTATGTAGTGAATATGCTGTAAACTTTATAAGTTAGGGTTTGTACAGTTAGAAAGTATAGATTTAGAAGTTAGTTAAAAAGTTTTTGATAGAGATATACTCGGCGTGGCAACACTTTACATGAAAATGCTTTGATGTAATTTAAACCTAACCTGCTTCCGGTGCAGAACCGGCAAATCGAAAAACACCGAATAGTTGTCAATTTACATTTGAGGCTTTGCTTATTGTCATTTACTGTTTTTGATAAATGTTAAAAGGCAATCATGAGGTATAATTCCGCCGGCAGTAGCTAGGAGGTGCAACGGCGAATGGCTGTTACATCAATGTCATTTGTCTGCTTGATTGCCATTTATTATTGCCATAAAAATGAACAGGAAGGATAAAAATAATATTAACCGGAGTTTAAACCTAAATTGGCAACTTACTTATTGGTAGATGAAGATAGTGAACCAATGATGGATTATTTACCGGCAATAATAAGAATAACATTAATATAGGTACATCCATATAAAATGAGCCTTTTTGGTTATTTGGTTTGGTATGACAGAAATGTGTGTGTGTGTGTGTGTGTGTGTGTGTGTGTGTGTGTGAGAGAGAGAGAGAGAGAGAGAGAGAGAGAGAGAGAGAGAGAGAGTGTGTGTGTGTGTGTGTGTAAGCCTACAACTGAAATGACCAATAATTTTATTACCTAAGTAAGTTAAACGATTTTCTTACGATAAGAATACATGATTATAGCCTAGATATTAAAGATGCGATTCCTACATGAGACAGGCATCTTAAATCTATTGCAAATCTTCAAACCGGAACAATACAACGGCGAGCACTGGGTGCAAGTTAGGCAATTTCAGCATTTAAGATTCAACCACTTACGGCCAGTTTCAGAAACGGCAATTAATTTTAATCAACAATTTATCTCTTCATAACACCTGATTAACAGGAGTTTAGTTTAGACTTTTAAACCGAAAATAAATAAAAAAAACCGAAGAGAACAGAACAGATGTTTAACACGAGCTCGCTTTAGACTTTTGAGCACAGTCTGCTTCTAGATAGCTGTCATGATGGAAACTGGCTGTTAGTTTGATTAGGTTGCACTAGTTGGGTCATTGCATCTCCAATGTTGTTAAATTAAAATTGAAAAAAATTAGATAAAAATATGGAATATACGACGGACGGCCACACCCACGACGGATATATACCATTAAAATGATATATTTCTTGATCTACCCTCTGTTTCGTGTATCCCCATAGCACCTTTTAAAACGAAATAAATTGTAAACCACGAGGTGCGCCGCGAGGAGTAATGTTTCTTATCGAGAGCAGTCCGCCCCTCGACGGTCCCATCCATGGCGTTACTGACGTCAATCAAGGCTTTCCCGCCATTTTTCAATGACAGCTGCCGGAAATAAAACTTTTTAGGGTTCTTTGAAAGTATCGTGTAACTCTAACGGTGTGAATCACTTCCGTTTTAGTTTAGTTTGTAAAAATCATATTTGTATTTTTATTATGTTCCAAGCTGACATGGTAGATGTTGTCCTGTTCTACCTATGAACATCGATTTTTTAATCAACTTTTGCCTGACAATAACTAAGACAACAATAAAAGGACAGCACTACGGAATATCGAAGTTTAAAATATCGATGTACTATATACATAATGTCCATCAGTACGATGTACGTGGAATTGATAGTACATTATGACGAGGTATTGTATTGAGAATGTTCATAAAATCGACGTATGGAACTTCGAAAGATCGCTATGTCGAGGTACTAAACTTCGAACGTTTGATTTCGATGTAGGTACACCGGGCAGAATTGTTACAGAATCGTTTACCGGGCAGAGCCAGCGGTACAATTATATGCGGTAGTACATCTTAGGATAACTTAAAATCATTTAACCTTAGCTCGAATAGAATTAAGGTAAAAGAAGAATTAGCTTTTTAAGCAAATACTTATTTATACTTATTTACTTTTTCTTCTAATATTCATAATAATTTATAATACTTCTTCATAGTTTCCTTTTTTTGTCGTAGAAAGGTAAATACCTAGTAAGCATTTTGACAATCACATCCTGAAAAGTTAGGCAGAGGTACAACCAGGGCATCGACGATTAGCCAAAATTACTATGTACTTAGTCCTAGTACCTAGTCGCCTCTGTGGTCTAGCGGTCCAGGTGTTACACTTGACTGCATGAGGTCCCGGGTTCGATTCCCGGGTCGGGAAACCTAAAGAAAGTTTGGTTTTTCCAATTTTTTATTTGAAATTTGTTAACGTTATGTTGAATAGAAAATTGAAAAGTCACATTCTGAGCTTGCCCAGCACGGGAATCACGTAAGCAAATCTAATGACTACCTTACCTACCACACGGAACAATGTAGATGTGGCCACAGGCGGAAAGCTGCAGGTACAAATCCGGATGCACAGCAATATACAATGTGTTTATTGTTAAAAATCTCTCTACAATTTTTTTTAGAATGACTAATACGTTGCCAACCTCGCGGTTTTTACAACTTCACCGGGCTTTGTGGGCCGAGCAGAGTGCTCATTAATTAGATGGATTGGACTGTTCCCTACAACGCCAGCAACAAGGGATTTCTCCCGGACCGTACCTCGACTCGGTGCTGTGTTGTGGTTGCTAGGTGGATTTGATGAAGGACTAGTGGCTAGTCGCTTGGCGTTAGGCGCCAGGCTAATGCCGAGCGACAGGCAGGCAGGTGATGCTGGGATTGGGAGGGAGGCTCGCGGTTATTGGATCCGTTAGGACGTGACACTCTGACTATCACCATTTTGAACATTATACATCTCAAACTGCTCTTCTGTAACCAATTACAGGTAGTACATTTTATGAGTACAACTTTCATTCACTTTTTAACCTTTTGTTTGGACAGAACTCCTTTACCTTTCTTCCTTTCACACTTGACCAAATTTAAATAGAGTTCGTCATTCACTTTGTAAATGTAAAACGGGGCGTGTTTCGTTCGGATACACAAACAAAATTTATTAATTTTATGTCATCGTTTTATGGCTGTTCCCGGAGTGTATTCGAACGAAAAACGTAATGTCGTGATACCGCGCTGAAATGCGCGGGAAATTAACAGTTCCTTTCACTTTAAGTGTAAAATGTAAACACGCAAATACATAAATGAGGAAAAATGTTTCGTACTTTCTGTAAAACTATTGGTTAGCCGATACGAGTTCCTGGGTTCGATTGAAGTTTTTTATGACTAGAATATTTTCAATAGCAATCAGGAGTATTTTTTGGAACATTGCGAATTTCTCGATAAAAATGCGTGGATTGAAGATAATGTAAACAGAACTTTGCTCGTATAAGGCATATATAATGTATCGTTTATTGCAGATGTTCCCAAACTTATTTCATGTAACGCCCACTTTGAAAATCAGTTGTTTTGTAGCGCCCCCCCCTCGTTTTTTTCTTGTCAATAACCTCAATAACATATTTGTTGCGCCTAGTTTAAAAAAAACATTTTTTTCAAGATTTATACCGCCCCCTCTAGGCTTCCAGCGCCCACAAGGGGGCGTTATCGCCCACTTTGGGAAAGGCTAGTTTATTGCATGACA
>NJDC01005445.1:55711-65977 GCA_002245475.1 Calephelis virginiensis
AGCATATTAATGTTAATCTTGTGTATTTTTGTCGCCAAGATCCATAATTGCTTTGTATGAAAAAAACAGTATATTGCTGACATATTTTAGCATACATGGCCCCTTAAGCTAAATAGCTTTTTATCATCCAGAATACTGCGGAAGCGTCTATAAATTTAAAACTAAAAGAAAAATCCAGTCTAGCACCTGTTTATTACGTGCAGTGTACTTTTTCTAATTCAGATTTGTCAAAGGATTTCAAAATTTAAACCGGATAACTTAGTCAGTTTGAATAATTAGTGCAGTTCTTAAAGTTAGATAATACTAGCTGACCCCGCAGACGTTGTTCTGCTATATTTTTAATGTGATTTATTTTAAAAAAATTGGGGTGAGTCACCCTTATCACTTAGGGGTATGAAAAATAGATGTTAGCCGATTCTCAGACCTACCCAATATGCTTACCAAATTTCAGAGGAATCGGTCAAGCCGTTTCGGAGGAGTATGCAGACTAACATTGTGACACGAGAATTTTATATATAAGATAATGTAGAAAGCTGAAAGTCTTCAGGAAGACTGCAAAATTGTATAAGAAAATAGTGTAGCGTTTATTTATCAAGCACAGTGTATTTAGTTTTATTACAGGGACAGTTATTTGTCAAAGGATTTTAACGCTAACGCTAAAGCCGGATAAATCGAGTCTGTGTTAAGTATCGATAAAGTGAACTTCTTAAAGTGCCGCGAGCTACTTTATCAAAGTGGATGTGATTCGTCTGGGAAGTTTACGGCCCGTCTTATTGAATCTTATTTAATTCTTACATGACTGTTTTTTTATGGCAAAGAAAAGCATACAGATGAATTTCCTGGTCATAAAAAACACATGGTGTCTGTAAACGTCAAATTATGGTACTAATGTTAAGCTAATAACTAATGTTAATTATTTTGTTAAACTTAGTTTATTCACTGATATGCCCTCTAACTGATATTTTCTAACTAACATGATAGTTCCCAGCACTGATGTTATAGCGACAGGAGTAAGGCAATCACTGATCTGAACGAGTCAACGCAACACACCACCACCTTTCATATACGGACGTAATATATACAAACCTATCTTCACGCCAAGTATTGTGCTTGTGTTTTTAAATTCTTCCAAAGAGACCAAGATTAATATGAGATAAATCTCCCCCCTCGATCATAGAAGACCTCGCCACGTGTTATCGGATCCCCCGGACCCAATAACCGCGGCAAACGCTATTCCCCCAACTCCAAACCGGAACACGACAATCTCACATCACCTTAACATAACACTACACCGTCGCCGCCGGTCTCGGCGACGAAGACCTCTCATGCGCCCGGCGCTTAACGCCGAGCGACGAGCCACAAATACTCCTCCACCAAATCCACCCAGTAACCAGAACGCAGCACCAAGTCGAGGTACGGTCTCCCGGGAGACAGCCCTTGGTGCTGGCGTTGTAGGTAACAGCCCAATTCATCTAAATAATGATGTCTCGGGCTGAGCACTCTGCTCGGCCCACAAAGTTCAGTGAAGTTGTAAAAAATCGTAAGATTAGCAACAAATTAGTCATTCAAAAAAAAATGAGATAAAAAACGACGTGAAAGGACAATTATACAGACAGACACACTTTCGCATTTATAATATTAGTACGAATACTTTCATCTTTATACAGTTATTGTTTGCTAAGCAAATTCCCGTTCTAAAGCTAAACAAATGAAGTCTATGTGAAGTATCTATAAAACGTTCTGAAAGTGCCAAGAGCTATTTTATCAAAGTGCGATTGAATTTTAATATAGTCTGTGAAGTTAACGGCCCATCTTCTATATTGATTAAGCCGTCCACTTTTATCCGACGACGCAAAGTTAAAATAGGATAATGCACTTTACACACAATTTTCATTGTTATCTACTTAGCATTTTCTACAGTTTTTTGAAGTGTTAGGTTAGTGAACCAGGACACACGTTTCCTGATGGTAAGAGTCAAGGGTGGTCTATACACACCATAGATGTTACAGGTGCGTCGCTTTACCGTGGCCGGGATGTTAGTGCTATTGTGCAAGTCTACCGGCTACCCTACCCTCCAGACCGGTACATGAAAGTTTCATTATGGCGGCAGAAATACGTACGGAGGCGGATCCCTACCTGAGCGAGGTAAACAGCACTTTTCCACCAGTAATTTTGTTGGTAATGACCTATGTTTTAACCAGTGCTTGCTTCTTACGAGCTGCCTGACACAGAGGCAGATGGACTCAGCGAACCCGGACCAATACGGTAATGGATGTTTTTTTTAACTTTTCAACCATCTATCAACATATATATTTGTTAAAAATTATCAATTGCAATCGTTACTTAAAGAAGTTGGTTTAAATTTTTCGCCATTTACAAATTTCTTCCAATTTTTTTATGAAACGTGTTATAAGTATGCAATTTCGTTGTGTGTGATCACCTTATCACAATTAAATAACATAGAAGGTTGGTATATTCGCCTCTGTGGTCTAGCGGTTCAGGTGTTGGACTTGACTGCATGAGGTCCCGGGTTCGAATCCCGGGTCGGCCAACACAAAGAAAATTGGATTTTTCCAATTTTCTAATAAAAAAATGTTGGTCGGGATTGGAAATGTGTCCGGTTGGCGATAGGCTTGCCACCTATCACATTGTGGGACTTAGTGTCTTCGGTTAGTCGTGGGTGCCTTGGTTGTACTTCTGCCTACCTCTTCGGGGATATGGGCGTGAAGATACTTTATATTCAAGTAGTCAGACAAGATACGAGAGTACTTCCTATGCCAGTATCTGTCGTAAGCAAAATGTTTGGGGTTTTAATAGTAAGTTAATTGTCTTACTTAATTAAGGTAGAAACTTTACATCTTAGCCTCAAAGAAGGTTGTCGTTTCCAAAATGAATCTTGATTATTTAAAGATGACGAGTATTTCTTACCAAAACGTCTCCACTCTCCTGTTTCCCCACTATAAGAAGACCACAAATCACGATATTTTTTATTTTAAAACCTATGTTAAAGCGACAAAGTAAACATTTTTAATGTTGGTCACGAAAAAAGCACTCCGTTTTAGCATCTGAATAAAATATATAGGATAAAGACAAAGCATTATGCACAGAACATTAAACAAGAATCGAGTACAACAAACGTTCCGGCAAATGCATTTGTCTTGTCCGGAATTAAAGTCGGCCCGCCCGGAGACGTCTGCCGGAAGTTCCTAGACTACGGAATTAGTAATTCCTCACCATATTTGCATACAGTCTTAAAATGCTTTGCCTTCGATATCTTTGAAAACGGTAATAGAAATATTAGTCTTTGTTTTCTTTATAATATTTGCTCTTATACTTGTTGTTCTTACCGTAGTTTATAATACCAGAGATTAGTAAATATATCGTCTTTGATAATACTAAACTATAGTTTTAATAACTACTACGTTTATTTAGTATCTTCACGCCCATATCCCCGAAGAGGTAGGCAGAGGCACAACCAGGGCACCCACGACTAGCCGAAGATACTATGTCACCTACAATGTGATAGGTGGCAAGCCTATCGCCAACCGGGCACATATCCTATCCCGAGCAACATTTTTTTTATTAAAAAAATTTTTAAAAACCCAACTTTCTTTTTGTTGCCCGACCCGGGATTCAAACCCGGGACCGCATGCAGTCAAGTCCAACAACTGAACCGCTAGACCACAGAGGCGGTTTATTTAAACTACGTACGTGTATGTAGTTTAAATACGTCTTAGAGTTTTATTGGTATTTTTCTAAATTATAAGATAGCTTATAATCAAAAGCCTCACCTGATGGTAAGAAACAGTTGCCAAAGACCAAGATGTTCCTGATGAACTGCTTTTTATAGACGGGTTCGTTGGCCGTGTGCAAGTCGCTCGCAAAACGAAGAACGCGACAATAACAAGCACTGATGTTATAGTAGCAAAAATGTGTAAGACAGTGTAAATTGTGACAATGTAAGATTAAAAAGATGAGAGTTAAATAAAAGAGGTACTTACACATAGGTCAATGGTAAATAGCTGCATTTAAAAGAAAATTCATTAAGTCTAAAGAAGTGACTTTTTAGATCAGATTTTGTGACACAAGGGTAGGATAGGAATGAAATAAGCGTTTTGATTACCTGGTAACAAATACATGCTGACTAAAGACAAAGACGCAATGCTATGTCTAAAGTCTATTTTTTTAAACCGCTAATTATTAAGGTAATTGAAACAAATATTATTTCAAAAGGAAAACGTAACAAGAATTTTTAAATATCAATTAAGGAGCAAGAGGAAACTCGAACGCCAAAGCGACTGGCAAGAGTTTTTCATCTTAATGAGTATTTTTCAGCGTTTGAGGAAAAATCTTTTATGAAATCGTACTTTTAATAAAGGATTATACATATTTATTATAACACGGTACTAACGATTTGCTGCGGCTTTACTTGCTTAGGATGTTACCCAAGAATTATTTTATTTCACACAGCTCATGGCCAAAAATAAAACTTACTGGTAAAATTTAGTACCATCGGATCAACATTTTTTATTGTTGCAATCATAGAGGTTTCGATATGTTGGACTCCCCACACTGACATTATTGGCACTGCCATACATTTTTCTACCACCATGTCAATGCTTGTCATTTTATAAAATAATACCAAACACAATTCTCTAGATTATTGTTAAATACCACACAATATTCATTTTATTAAAACCAGTATGACAATAGGAGACAGTTTTTATCGTTACAATGTAATTATTTGTCATTGTCATCTACCAACTAACTGAAGAAGTGTCACGTCGACAATGCATTAGTAACTTCTTTGGCCTGTCTTTTCTTTTGTGAACAATAAAGTAGGTACAAAAAATCCCTTTATTATTATGAATGCGAAAGTTTGTCTGTTTGTTACTCTTTCACGCAAAAACTGCTGAACCGATTTTCATAAAATTTGGTACACACATAGAGAAGTAACTTGGATTAACACACAGGATAGTTTTCCTGTGGGATCACGCGGGCAAAGTCGCGGCCAACAGCTAGTAAGTAATAAAAGGACTTACTTAAACTTATACCAACGTTTTAGCTATTCCTGGCGTCACAGTAAATGTTAGTGGCGTGTTCCGTGCATGATTGCGGGTAGTCGTTAGATTGTAGTATACGTGGCCCGAGACCAGGCCACAGTATAGCTACAAACCTAGTTAAAAAATCCAGTGGTGACGTCTCTTACCTCAGAAGAGTCGCCAACTTGCATATAACAAGTGACAGTACCTACATTGTTCGTTCGCTACCTTATCACTACAGAGTATAAAACAAAGTCACGTTCTCTGTCCCTATGTCCCTTTGTATGCTTAAATCTTTCAAACTACGCAACGGATTTTGATGCTGTTTTTTTAATAGATAAAGTGTTTAAAGAGGAAGGTTTTTATGTATATTTTATACCCGTGCGTAGCCGGGGCGGGTCGCTATAAACAAATAAATCACCTGTACTAAAATAGTTCCTACAGGTTATGTTTCGGACAGTTTAGGAATGCACAGGTCTCGCTTTGCCATTTAGTAAACGTTCGTACATTTCCAATTTGCAGAACTCGCACTAGCATATTCACGTTCAATTTGCAGGAGAGGCGGCGATCATAACTTGTCCTTACTCCGACCCCGAGGTTAAATTGTTTCTCCTTACCGCCGGCTACGAAACAAGATGGTTTTACGGATTTTCTAAATGTTTATCACAGGATGTGTTCATTTATGGAAAATGTTCTAAGAGACGTTTAACGTGAAATGTATTTATTAATGAGAAATGTTAAAGGTTTATATATATAGGGTTTATAGGTTAAAGCGAGAGTTGGGTATGTCAGAAAGAGCATGAAAGTAGGATGAATGCAGTCGAAATGAGAGCGCTACGGAAAAATTGTGGTGTAAAGCTCGTTGACCGCATTCGTAACAGTGAGATCCGAGAAAGAGTGGGATTGAAAGAAAGTGTTGGTCGCATTTTGACATGCGAAATGCTCCGCTGGTTCGGTCATGTGGAAAGAATGACAGATGAAAGATTGACAAAGCAGATATACAATGCAAATGTGGATGGATGTAGGCACCCGGGGAGAACAAGGTTGTCATTCCACACCCACATACAGACAGATCACCCGGATATTATCCGAGGGTGGTGTTAGGTCTCCGAAACCGACGTGTTTGTATGAAAAGGGTAATGAATTTGAAGGAAATCAGGCAGGTTTGTCAGAATCGTGAGGTCTAGCACTCGATACTCCCTGCCTACCTCGTAGGGGACTTGGCGTGAAGATATTTATGTATGTATAAAATGACGAACATGTGGGCGCTTTTCCTTATGGTAAGAAGCAACCGCCACTAGTAGACGTCATAGGTATGTGCGACGCTATCTTATGGTCATAATCTTAAGACTTGCCACCAGCGAGGAACAGGACTGTGACCAGCACAAGTTGTATTGTAACAATAGGTAAGAAGGTGATACATATCCGGGCGAGCTGCCAGCTGCACAGCGCTCCAGCACCGATCTATCAAATTAATATCAATTCAAAACGTCATGAAAAGGCCCCCGAGTTACGAATTATTTGTCTGGAGTTTAAATTACTTTCAGCAATAGGTACAATTCGGGATAACTAACAAAAACATGTTATACGTTCGTATGAACCGCCCCCAGCGAGATAAAAGTTTAAAACAGATCTCAACCATCTCGCTAGGTTCTGATTGTTAAGCTTTAGTTACAATGGAATGAATGAACGAATAATTCACACTTTGTGAACTAAAAAACCTGTTGCTTTAATTACTGATATTTTAACGACTTTAAATCCTTCCTATTAATATTATAAATGCGAAAGTTTGTAAGTATGGATGTATGGATGTTTGTTACTCTTTCACGCTCGAATGGCTGAACGGATTTGTCTGAAATTTGGAAGACAGATAGATTGTGACCTGGATTAACATATAGGCTATTTTTAATCCCGATCGCACACCGGGTTTCTGTGAAAACGCGGGCGAAGCCGCAGGTAGCAGCAGGCAGCGCAGTTAAACATATTTTTATGGAAGAGGAGGCAAAGAAGTGATCTTTCCACCAGATAGTGAGTGATCGCCGCCCGTTAACAGCTGCAGTACCATGACGTTCAGTTACGTCGCTCTTTGCTGTTTTCTGGAAAGATACTTTACCGAAATACATATCTATATAGTTGTAAACCGGTGTAGCGGGAGGTGAGATGTTTATGAATTCCACGGAAGACGGCCGCCATGTATAGTTACTACTACTTTTCTTAAAAAATAGGTACAGGGTTATATCTAAAGCACCAGCCAAAATTGAGCAACGGTTTTCTATTACGAACTATACATATAAAAATTTCGATCTATATAAAAACTGAAAATTAAAAAAAAAACAGTTTATAATGCTTACCAAAATACAAGATGCATGGTTATAACGTAAATAACGTAAACAAATCATAAAGCGTGGATCCCACCGACCGCAGTCGCAGGCTATATAGTCACAAAGCGTGACAACAATAAAAGCTTTTTTGAGAACGGTTTTAAAAGAATGTTTATAAAAAAGAACGAACACATAATATTTAAAACGTAATAATATTTAAAATGTATTTTCATTTAAGCCTTTTGGCCTAACGTTTCGTAGTCGAAAACAGCGACGCACCTGTAACATCTATGATGTCTATAAGCCACGAGTGTATCTTATCATTAGGAGACCCGTATGCTTGTTCGCCGACTGCTCACATAAAAATATAGATAACTCCAACACTGTACTACTACGCCATGTATTATTCTTCTTGTGTAAAAAAATCTAAAACGATATTTGGATAATGTTATTGTATCCTTTACACCCTTATATTAGAATTTAAACAGTCCTTTCAAAGTAACCCTGTACAAGACTACAGTTTTATAAGGATATGTAGGGGGTTTTAGGATGGATCTATATTTTTTGGACAAATAAACGATTAATAAATGATCATATTATTAGAAAGTGTCCATATCGGTTACTTGCCGGAAAGTAGTAACAGTTTCTAAATATTTTCTTATCGTCGGCGCTTGGTGAAATTCCATTCTAGACACAATTTGTTAATTTCACTTGTACTTTCTATAATATATTTTTTACTATCATATTTTAGCCCTGTTAAATCCCTGGTGATGTTTAAATAGCGAAACCAGTTAGCTTAAATAGAAAAATAAAAATATATTGAAGAAATTATAAGTGGGATCAATAATTGTATCGAAAATAGTAATCATTGTCGACATATATCTATCTTTCAACGTATTTTTATTTTAGCACTTGCCCTGTGCTTGGGATAAATTTCTATAAATTTTAAAGAAAGTAGCTCAATTGGTTAGAGCAGAGATTCCCAAACTTATTTCATGTAACGCCCACTTTGAAAATCAGTAATTTTGTAGCGCCCCCTCCTCGTTTTTTTCGTCAAAAACCTCAATAATAACATATAAATGTCTCGCCTGGACTTCAATAAAACCATTTTTTCATGTTTGTTTCCCGCCCCTCTCTAGGCTTCCAGCGTCAAGGGGGCGATAGCGCCCACTTTGGGAAAGGCTGGGTTAAAGCATTCGTCGGCTTGAGACGAAAGGTTACAGGTTCAAATCCTGTCTGGGGCGAATTTTTTTCTTTCTTTAAATTTATAGAAATATATCTATCTGTTTATATCTATAGGTCAATCACAACAAAAATGATCTGCTGTGTAATCGATGCCGCCTTCGGCAAAATTTTCAAAACCTTAAAAAATACTGTGTGAAGGAGATTGTCTTGTTTCCCTGTTAGTATGAATGTCTGTGTAAATCAGAAATTAGATTTATGCATACCGGTGATCCTGTTCCATGTTAAGTTGGACTTTTAAAATAATGATATTGGTTTAATACTCAAAGCGTGTTGTTAAACGTGGCTTTCGCGCGTTTTAATCTCGCTTTCAAGTTGAAACATGGATATCGGGAAAATAATGCTTATGCCCTTTTCTAATGTGTAACCTATATAATGCTAAAAGGATTAAACTCGGTAAACTAGCTGTAAGGTAAAAAGACAATATGCCTCTCTGTCAGCTCATAAGAGGCGAACGTAGGTTGAAAGAATCGTTACATACAACTCCTGGACAGTGAATAGTTGAATGCTGAGCAACAACTCGCTCGGGTAAGAATCCACCGTCACCCGTCCGTCGCTATACTGACAGTTTTTAGCCCTGTAGTGTTTAAGGGTTGTAGAATAGCTTGTAGACTTGCAAATTGGGTTGAACATGCTGGCAGCAGGACGATAGACGCTCTTATAATTTATCTTGTAATTCCTATAATATATGGTGTCTAAACAACATAGCCGTCCCATCATTAGGAGAGCTGTGTGCTTTTTCGCTGTCTGTTCACATTAAACAAACAAACTCTCGCTTTCTAAATAATTAGACGGTTTGTGTAGGTTAGTGAATGTGTACCCGGCCTTTTGAGCAGAGCCGTTTTATGTGATTACACAAAGAACTCCCAAAGAAACATAATTATGGTAATAACACATTTATGAATCTTGCTCCCCCGAGCGCTTCGGCCTGGAAGTAATTTCGCTTTGGTGTACTTTACAAATGAAGGAAAACAGTTTTTCAAAGTATTCCAGAAATTCTTAATATTTTTGGATTTTTTTAATATTTGAAGAGGAACAAGCAGAGTTACTGCAATAAATACAAATAACAAACGTAAATATTTTTTTCAAGCTAGTGAACATGTGGGCGATCTGCTAACAGTAAGAGACATAGCTGTTGTCCGTTATCTTATGGCCAGGACCTTAGGCCATCAAAGGATATCAAAAGGTCAACCCGAGACTGGGATCTTAAGCCTAAGAGACTTAAAAGTAAATCTACCAGCTTCACAAATCTTCACATCAAAACAAGTATGTTGTGGGGTACTTTGCTGCCAAGTCTGGCTGCAGTAGTAGAAATAATCCAGAAATCCAAACAATTTGATTAATTACCGTGTTGGTTTGGGTCTCCTGTGTAACATACACCATCTGATTTCCTGTAACTTGTAAGAGGATAGTATAATTAATATGGGTAATATGGGGAGGTAATATGGGTAATATGGATCATTACCATTAAGACCACGGGTGATCTGTTCAGCAACTTGCTTGGGTGTCGTATTGGCGACAGTGTCGTATTCTGGTACAGTGGCTAGGGTAGCAGGTCCTGCCTAGGCGAAAGGCCCCATCTATCATCGTCTTTTATACGTCTTTTACCATCAGAAACGCCGTGTGCTTATTCGCTGTATGATTCATACAAAATATTCCTC
>NJDC01005445.1:76838-88642 GCA_002245475.1 Calephelis virginiensis
TTTTTTTATTCTTAAGAAAAAAGGTGTAAATACCTGCATGCGTCTATTTCTGTTAAAAGCATATATTCTAGATAAATAGACGAAATACTTAGAGGAAAAGTACAAATAATAATGCTTGAAATGTAAAAGACGCACGTAACGTAATATTTTCCATCATTTTTTATGCTAAGATGAAACAGTTTTTTTGTTATTTTTATTACATTAATTTAATAAATTCATAATATTATTAAACGAAGTTCAGTGGGCATTATTCTCAAGTTTTGAATACGTATATATTTTAAATGCCTACAAGACAGCAAGAAATTTCCTGTTTCGTTTATTAAAACATTTATTTCTTCGTTTTTGCTTTTTGTTAGATACGTCTTTTTAACTATCGGGGGCAAAATGCAATTCTGCAACATAATTTAAAACCATATTTTCATAACGGTTGATAAAGGCTGTTGCCGCTTTTTCCTATGCTTTATTTCCGTAGAAATCTCCGATTTAAAAGTGTCAGAACCGAAGGCGAGATAACAATCGGAAGTTTGTACTTATCGGAATCGGAGTGATAATCTTAGTTCGTTTCTCCAGAACAGTCTAACTCTTAAGTTACACTGCGGCAGGTGCAAGGAAGAAAATTCCAGTCCATTTCGGCACGAATAATATACGAATTTGTACGACTGAACGTGAGCGAGGGACATCAGCCAAGTAAAGAAGCCTTTAGTACCCATGTATTGAGCCGCGGTTTAAGAACGGAGACGATGATCTTATCCCATAAATTATGGCAGAGGTTCCCAAATTTGTTAGATAATGGAACACCCACCACATAGCTTTTATTTTATGGAACCAAGCGCCAATTAATAAAATGATTATAAATAACAGATACCATGATTTATCTCGTTCACACATTAATTTATACGTATTACGTGTAATGAAACTAAATATGTGCATAGAATGTTATTTTAAAAACAGACTGCTGTTGTGTTTTTATGTATTAGTACATAATTGTGTAAGTGAACAGACTTTACTTATAACTACACAACAATGTAATTTTGTGTGATGGTACAGTCCGGGTCAACATTAAGTGAGACTCACCACTAACCACGAAAATACACTTCAACATCTACAGGAAGTCGCGACCAACAGCCGGCGAAAAATAAAATGTTTATTTTCAAAATTAGTTTTTGATGTGACGATTGTAATTGTTTCACTATTATCTGTATTTGCTTTATAGTTCTAAATTAGTATTACTTTCGACAAAAACCATGTCCGATCTCGACCTAAAATTATTTTTGTATAAATGCTTAAAACCTTTTACCTACTTAACAGTAATGAGGAGTTTTGGCGCCATCGTAAAAGAAGATAGTCAGAAGGTAGTCTTAGTTTTTTTGTCGTTATTATTCAATTGCATGCATATTTTAAGTAAAATTAGTCAATAAGTGCTACAGTTGTGAACAAATTAGTGTATCGTGAATTTCATTGTTGCCGCCAAATCTCACTATATGAGCTTGAGTAAGGACCGCTTTACTCAAGAACCTGACATGATATTCTTTAACGACATAAGACTTTAATAAAAGGAACATAAGAAAAATATAAAAAAAAAGAATTTAGGCGAATTTCTAATACGG
This sequence comes from Calephelis virginiensis, assembly GCA_002245475.1. Classification (NCBI taxonomy): domain Eukaryota; kingdom Metazoa; phylum Arthropoda; class Insecta; order Lepidoptera; family Riodinidae; genus Calephelis; species Calephelis virginiensis. The sequence goes on from NJDC01005445.1 coordinate 78,446, forward strand.
CAGACGTGGCACTGTGGCCTAAAGGTCTTAGCCTGTCCCAGATAGGGACAAACAAAAAAAAATCAACAGTAATGAGTCACAAAACCAATAATGCGACAGACCCCTGATCACTACTGGGTTCTACGGAATCCACTTTAGGAATCGCTGGTTTACATAACCGGTACAGTGACATTGTTAGATCGAGTTTGGCATGCTAATAAGAGACGCAAGGTCGTTGGTGTCAGGAAAGGTAAAATATATATCACCAACGTGTCGTATGTATTTTGTAAACTTTAATTTTATACTTGACCTGTGAACTCTTGCGTAAAATCCTGTAAAGGTCATAGACCAGGTGTAACTTAGAATTCATTATTCTAAGTAAAAATGCATACATCCTGATTTGTCTATGTAACCCACCTTTTCTATTTCACGCCCTGGTTACTTATAACCCTACAACTGAATATCCCTTTTAAACCAGACTACAGAGATAGACCCACTTAAAAATCTGCACCTGTTTTGTTTTCCGAATCCATGATGATACAAACCTGCCAACCAGGTCCACTAGGAGTAACCAGTCCCAGAACAGGTGTACCGACCCACACCTGCCTGCGCGTGCGCAAAAAACGACGAATCAATTCATTGGCACCGTCCCCGAGTGACAGGTGCTGATTTAATTTTCTTAATTAAAATACTTCAGCTCATTATTGTTTTTGTGCACTGGAATTTATTGTTTGGAATTATTACTTTGCACATGTGATTGGAAGGTAAAGGATTTCTGGATGGATAAGTGGTGGTAATAGTGATTTGCCAACCTGCAGGATGTTAAGCCTTTTACTACTTGCTATTTTGCTACTACTTCTACTACTCCAAACTGACATATGACAATTAACAGTGACTTGATGACGTCAGGATTAGGTACCACATGGGAGGTACCGTACCAAATGACTCATTATATGGACTCTACCATTTAGTCCAACTGACTACGCTAATAGAAAAAAAACAGCGATCTATTTTAATAGATCATTCCATGCCCATTTCTTTTAAACCGGCAGAAAATTTAATGCACAGACATTTATAGACTTTTTTATAGTGTTATTTTGTTTAGATTTTTATTTCAAACTCCCACATCATCAGGATTCCCTTTAACAGTCAAACTTGTAGTTGATTTTTTTGTTTGTTTCAGTTTCTATTAACACAGTGGTGGATGGTAGCTAAGTCATTGCACGATAGGATCGTCACATCCCACAAGCCGGTGTCAAACCGGATGAGTTGCCAAATTTCAGTCATCCGTGTGCGCAATGTGTCTAACAAGAGGAGAAAATAGGTATCTAAAGTCACTCTTATTTAAAAATATGTCCTAAATATAACATAATCATCATCATCAGACGGAGGACGTACACTGCTAGACATAGGCCTCCCCCAAAGAGCACCACAAGTGACGGTCACCAGCCGCTTGTATCCAGCGACTCCTCGCGACTTTGACCGCGGGGAGTCCACCGGGTGGGAGGTCGTTCAACACTACGTCTGTCTTCCGGTGCGGGGCCACCACTCGAGAACCTTCCTTTTGACATTGTTGGTTTTGCGAGCAATATGGCCTGCCCACTTCAGCTTGCTCACCAAATTACGTATCGTATCTCGCAGAGAAACACCGAGCATGGCATTATAACTTAAATTATCCACGTTAATTTATTCACGAAAGTTTCGGCCATTTCGAATGTACAAAGCTCATGTTTAACTGCACTCGAGTTTCTTAAACGGATTACAAACTACCAAACTTTTCAGCGAGCTTTTTAAAGCGTGCCACACCACCGGACAAGTTTCTACCATCGTTTGACAGGCGACCGGATATTGTTCTCCAGATAATAAAGTTCGCGTCTTCGTTAATTAAACATGTTACGTATCTTCGTGTGGCTTTGAGATTTCACGTTAATCAAGTTATCCGTTGTTTTGTTAATAACGGAGAAGTTACGGCCGTTATAAATGTCATCTGCAACGATAATCTCATTTAAACAGAATTTAACGTGAAGTTTTGAGTTATATCTGTTATAAGTTATAATAGAAGGAATCATATTTTTCCAAATATATTTACTACTAACGTTATAAACGATCATGTCCAATGTTAAATTTTTCGATCAGAATTGCTTCAATTACAGTCATTTTTGAAACGATTTTTTCGTTATTTTTTAAGTTTTGTTTATACATAATGTAAGGGTCAAAATTAATTTCGTTATAAGTACTTTGTTATTATGTTAGGTACTATACTAGCTGACCCGACCTACGTTGCCCTTTCTTAACTACTTAGCAGTTAAGTCGTTCAAGCGGTTATTTAGGTATGTAAAATGAGTATTGCGTAGTTAAGTTTCCTTAAATTTTTTTATGTTTCGCCAGACTAATTTAGTTTTTAAGCAGAATTGGATACATTTCAAGATATTTTAGAAACATTGTGACTAACCCCAAAGTTAAGTTAAAATCGAAATGACTATAACGCAGTAAGTTGAAAATGAAATTAGAGAATTTTCTCTGAAAATAATGTGTTCATTATGTACAATTTTTATGATTTATTTAATTATTTGATACTTGTCGTAATCGAACCCGAACCCGTAAGTTTTCGGTGGTGCTGTGTATGTACGCTTACCTCTAAACCAACGAGGCGAAGGGATAAAAAGTAGTCTATACCATTTTCCGAGGTCTAATCTATTTCTATGCTGGAATTCACTTATTAAAAAATTCACAAAAAAACAACACAGTTAACAAAACACTTAACCTGCTTACGCACGAGTCACGAGATACGAGTATCCGTATCTGCACTGATTAAATGCAGTTGTCTCCCTTATCATGACATATCGTGTTCTAGAACAGATTGACAATAGGAACCTTGTGCCAAAATCGGCACATTATAATATGTTTTATATAAACCTGTATTTTCGTTGTCCTAAACGTGCTCCTTTATATTCCACCTTTCTGCTACACTTGGTGTATTTATTGTTTTTAAGCGCCTCTGCCTTGTCGGTCGAGGTTATCCTATACGCGACCAACCGCGAGGGTTTGATTCCTGACGGGTGCGTGTCTTCGTGTGATCTGTATTTACGGGTAGGTGATTTTCAAATGCATAGCTTCATCTATTTAAGTACCTATCAATGCATAACACAAGCAAATAATTGGCTCAAATAGGGGTGGTGTCAAGAGTCTCCGAAACCGGCGTGTTTGAAACAGTAATGTATGTAAAGGAAGCTAGGCAGGTCTTCAAGCTTGTGACGTTTGGTACTTGACATTCTCTGCTTATATTGTAAGGGTCTTGGCGTGAAGATGACATGTGTAATTTACTCAATTAGCCAACCTTATTGGTTTTTTTTGTAGTAATTTTAAAGCGGTTAAGATTTTGTCAATTGTGATTAAAACAAGAAAAAGTATCATTACGTACATACATATATGGGGTAGGTAGATGCATAACCAGGCCACCCACGACTAGCCGAATAAATAAGTCCCACAATGTCCTATCGCCAACCAAGCACATATCTAATATCGGGCAACGTTATTTTTGATTAAAACACATGATTAGGAACAGTTAAACAATATATTTACTTACTAGCTGCTACCTGCGGCTTCGCCCGCGTTTTCACAGAAACCCGGTGTGCGATCGGGTTTAAAAATAGCCTATATGTTAATCCAGGTCACAATCTATCTGTCTTCCAAATTTCAGACAAATCCGTTCAGCCATTCGAGCGTGAAATAGGATAATATCTTAATGATAGAAGCAATATTTTAATGACAGTAATTTTAAAGATAAGATAATATGAACTAATCTTTAATAAAATAAAACGGCTTACATAGATAAGACATTAAATTTTGAATTGCGCTCGCTTTTATGTATACCTACATTTTTTTTACATATATCTATAATTCAATAAAATAAAAATAATACGTCTTTATTTGTGAAATATTAGCGTACCTACTACGAAGTTGTTACGAAATACTTAATCGTACACATATTTTACCAAGTGGAGAGGGTGCGCACATATTATGCCAATTAAAAAACTTTATTTTACACGTGACTGACACTAATCTCTTTCAAATAAAAATGTATTGTATGGTAGTTTTGTGACGACTAGTCCAATTAAGTACAGCAGCCTTATTTATTCCTCAGTTGCTTATGAATTCTTCAGTGCTCGCCATTGTTGTGTTCCGTTCGAGAGCGAGTAGGGTTTGGTACTCGTACACTTGTTAACGCAAGGGTCACCAACCAAAACTCAGGTTGGCAACGCATCTATTCTACATGTAGTTTATAGCGGCTAAGTGCATTTCTTGCCACCAGAAAAACCGTTTGCTTGTTTGCCTTCCAAAATGTCTTAAAATTTATACATTTACCCTATATTAACATATCTGAATGAGAATAAATATACGTATACCTAACAATTTTTATAACGGAAGTTTCCTATTAGTAACGCTGCGTTGATTTTTTTTTAAATTTTGGTTTGTGTATACCTGTATTTCTTTATATCTTCTTAATGTTTGAAGTGTGTGTGTATTTGTCAATAGTTTTTCTTCATTTATTTTATTTTTGCAAAAGAAAAACATAATGTCTTCCTTTTAACTGACGAGACTGAATGCTAAAGATCTAAGTTGTACATTTATTAGTAAAGTTGCAACATATGCAAAACAAGTAGATACGTATAACTTAAGTTCACCTTGAGAAGGTCAATCACAGACGAAAGCATACCTCCTGCTCCAGAACAGAATAACTTGTTTTAGTGTATATTTGCAGAGTGATACTATAGTAGCGGTTGTTCTTGGCTTCATCTCATTAAAGTAAACATTTATCCTTTTATATAACAAGAGTTGACGATCAGATTTTTTTCGGGTCAAACTTTACCTCAAACATGCTCGCTGGTCAAGTGGTTAGCGTATAAGTCTAACGTCACCAAGCATTTCGAGGGCCCCCAATTCGATACCCGACAGGCATTTTTGTAACGAGCATAAACTCTTGGTCTAAGTATTTAATATACCTAAACGTTGGTTTAATTACTTAATTTATCTGTGCTTTTTGAAATGAAATGAAATGAAAATTATTTATTTGCGGAATATGTGTGTTAATAAGTTGTTATAAAGATATTTAAGAATACAACATATTCTACCACATTGTGGTGTGCAAATATTTAGTTAATTTTAAGAAGTTACATATATTTTCTATAAAAATGTACATTTAAATCACAGCCCTTATTTACATTTTAATCAACATTTTATTTATTTATGAATATAAATTTCATAATTTGTTATAAATTAATTTAAAGGTAGATTAATTTTTAGTCCTATCTACCGTACACTACCACCGTTTCCAATCCTAGCCCGTCGGGAGAAGAAAATTTTTGTGTATCAGTAGCATATGTATCACTCATAACTAAGGGATAACCCACAACGACAGTGTTTGTCACTGCCGTTTTCCGTTCTAGAAGGTGTATTGTAACTGGAAAACTTAGACAAGATCATCAACGTCCCGTGTCAGGTTGGCATCATTGTCACTTTTAGTATATTTTGGTATTTGATGTCTGACAAAATAAAATTAATTTGCTTATTTGTCTGCCTATCCTATAGAGACGCATAAATTGCTTACTTTAGAGGTTCCACAAGGATTAAAACATTGGTTGTAGACATGGTATTACATCCGAGTGGAACGTAGATTTAACCCAAAGTTGGATTTGTTTCTAACAAAGTTTCCGCCAAGGTCACCTTTCCGGAAGGCGTGATTGGGGCGTGATTACAATCGTCTGGACCAGAGGTTCCCAAACTTATTTCATGTAACGCCCACTTTGAAAATCAGTTGTTTTGTAGCGCCCCCTCGTTTTTTTCTTGTCAATAATCTCAATAACATATTTGTTGCGCCTAGTTTAAAAAAAAAACATTTTTTTCAAGATTTATACCGCCCCCCTCTAGGCTTCCAGCGCCCACAAGGGGGCGTTATCGCCCACTTTGGGAAAGGTCTGGACGATGCCTTAGGTTTAGATCAATTTGTGTAAATTGTCTAAAATATGGATAAAATAATTGGTCTAGAACTCTAGGTGTGTAGTAAATGCAAAGACACACAGACACTTTCGCTGTAAAAAATATATGTATCATTGTAGATACCACAGATGTACAATGTCGGATCGTTTTACTGCATTTTGTTGTAATGAACAAAGCAAGGTCGATCGGATATCTTACAAAAAGAATACAACTATAGAAGGCATTCATGCGCAGCCGTGAGAAACGTTATTAAGGACAATTACAGAAGAGCGACACGTTAAACGATTCATCTACAAAGCTCAAGCTTTTTGTTCTAATACAAAACATTTAAAAATCCAAAAATAAGTGTTATTTAAATTTTTCGTCCCAAACATAACATTGTTAAAAGAAGAAATATCCAAATAGTCCTTGTCATTTTTAGATAATAAAAAAGATAGGCCTACTACTTATTTGCTACCTTATAACAAAAAACATTGTGTTATGTTTATGAGCGGATCTTGCAGAGTACAACTTTACGAACCATGTTTTAGTGAACGAGCTATATCTTTTAGTAACGGTTATGTTTTTATGTATTCTTTCGTTCACGGACTATATCTATCAACAAAATGGGCAGAATGTATCAAGATGTGAATGTGTAAAAAAGTGTGTATGTACTTATGTACTCACGTAAGAAGTTATGGGATTTGCATTGTTACATACTTTTTTAGGTAACAATCCAAATATAATAAATAACTATGTTGATGGCACTATTAACATTTATGGAAACTAACTTCAGACTATTGCTTTTATCCTTTTAGCAACTAACTTCAGACTTACATTTATCTGTCGGTGTGCGCGTGCATCGTAAAAAATCATTTTAAAATTCAAAATGAAAAAACAAATCACTCACAATATTCATGTAAGAGTACAGGGAAGAAGCTTACGTCTCTCCTGACGGTAAGAGATAACCGTGGCCTATACAAACCATTAATGTTATAGGTGCGTCACTGTCTTGTATCTGGGGTGTTAGGCTTATTGTGCATTCTACCCGTTACCACACCCTCCGGACCGAAACAGTAGTCATTCTAGCGCCAGGAACAGGTAAGGCGGTGGATCTCTACCCGGGCAAGTTGCTGAACAGCATTCCTCCACCAGTAACAAAAAAATAATTTTCATTGTAATGAAGCAGAAGTATAGGTAACACTTTCAATAATTATCTAGACTGAGCGCCGACATTTTCTTTGAATTGGGCTATAAGCTATGGAAATACAAAAACACTAAAATGTTATACAGGTGATTAAAAGATGTCATCTGTGTGGACTTCAGTGATCTATGAAATAAAGTATTAATAGAAATAAACAGAAAAAAAGATTAACAGTGTGTGGTTTAATATATAAAAATCTATCCCGATTCGGCAAACGGAGGATCCTGACCACACCAAGCTTCAACGGTCCTTGAAACAGAATCAAAACGTCAAGTTGCGAATATTATTTTAAGGTCTAGATCGTTTGTCTAAAAACTAGAATAACAAGACTACAGCACACACACACACACACACATACACACATACGATTACATACAGAATATAAGCGAGGAACACACGTGCGAATGAAACTACAACATAGATTTATAAACTAATCTCAATATTCAACTACGAACGAAACAAATCCAGTACAAAGGACTTGCAAATGTGTAATTTGTCTATTGTCGCGTTCCCGGAATAAGCAGTTGGTGTCGCCCGGGAGTTTGTGTATTCTAGTCCTAGCTCCTGTAGCTTCGAAGAAAACCTTGTCAGTAGAAATACTTGTTGCTTTATTTGTAAGTCTATTGCATTATTTTTTACAAACGAAACATTAAATAATGAATGCATAGATAGTCAAAAGGTTAGCTTATACGGTTAATGTCATCAGCAATTCATGGGGCTCGGATTCGATTCCCGGGACCGCGTTTGAATGATGAACGTGGATGTCTGTATTCATGGGTGTTTCTTTAAAATTATTATTGTTTAAATGTGTTTCAGTATATTTTGCATCTTGGACAAACAGAAACATTTAAAAAGTTATAGATATTATTTATTTATTATATTATCGCTAAATATTTTTATATAATTATATATTACATTATTGCCTCTTTGTTTATTCTAAAAAGCTCACTTTTTTTATAAGGATTGAATGTAAACAAATAGACGGATTTCCTAATGGTAGGAAGTGCACCACATACATCACCGAACTGGACACCTAAGAAAGGTAATGGTGCGTTGCCGACTTAAGTATGGGCTATAAATTCACTCACGTGGTATTTGGTAGGTGAGAACTGATATTTTTCAACAGGGCCTGGATAAACTGGATAAATTTCAAGTAATGGGCAAAACTAAGACATAATGACTCTGAAATGTTCCGGTAGACTTGTACAAGAAGCCTAACATCCCGGTCACACGACAACGACACACCTGTAATATCTATGGTGTCTTTAGGCTCTCATTATCTCTTTCCATAAAGGGAGCCGTGAGCTTGTTCGCTAATCTCATATTTAAAAAATAATATAAATAGTCATATTTAAAAAGCCTAATTAAAGCATCCTTAAGGTCTTCCATGTGTTACCGCCCTAATCTCCCTAGATATCAAATCTCATGTAATTTCAAACTAAAGCGCCTCGTGCGCTTGACGCTCGACATACTAAATTAAATTGTAGCTTCCAGCGCAGCGCTACAACATGCTGGAGTTGACTAATTTATACCCTAAACCCATGGCAAAGAGTCCTTTTTCGTACACCTGCGGATTTTCCGACAAAAAGTCAGAGTCATCGATTTTAGAAACTCTTTTCAATATTCCTTAAACTAGTACCAGTTGCTTTATGCAGAAGTAAAAGGTAGGGATGAGACAACCTCACAACCTCTTACTTTTATGAAGGGAAATGACGAGCCTACAACTGGTAAATTTGTTTTAGGAATGTGAAGACACTATCCGGCTAGTGCAGATTATTAAACTCCATCCATCCATCAAAATAGGTGGAGATCGGTAAAGTCTAGCCCTTGTTGAAACCGCCCACTTATATGCTGCTGTAACGTCAGTGCTTGCCATTTTCGTAATCCAGTTTGGAAGCTATGTTAGCCGGAAAAGGCTTTAAGATCTTAGCACCGGGATAGCACATTTAAAATCTTTGTTGTCCATGGGTGATGGTGTTAAGTGTCATAAGATGAGATGCAACTAAATATTTTAAACAATTAAAATTGATTAATTTAAGTAATTGAATTGATTTTACCCGTTGTTCCGGGTAAAATATTATGTTTTCCATAAACAAAATATAAACATACTAAAATTAACATAGGTTTTATTAAATAATACTAACTCTTTTAAATAACAAGAAGAATGAATTCATCCATAACTAAAGTTCCGACGATAAACGGCCCTATAATTTATCACATACGTATTCATATTTCCAAAGCACGTGTTTAAACTAATAACATCTAATATGCTTTTAATATGCGTGAGGGAAGCTATAAGGAACAAAAACTACATCCCCAGATACGTTTTTATTAAAGTTTCGGGATAATCGTAATACCCACCTGTGCTGGGTAAATAGTCAACTTTTATGACGGTATCGTAGGGCTGCTATCCGTATAAAAAATCCCGAATTTAGAAAGCGTCCGGAAGTCGTTTAGAGGGTTGTAAAAACCGGGAAAACATGGTCATTTCTTTAAGAGATTTTTTATAACCGTCTTGTTACTTAAGTAGTACTATCAAATACAAAACTTGATACAATAGATATTTTATAAAAACTGGGGTAATTTAATAATATACTATTAAAAAATCAAAACATAACCATACCGATCATCGACGAGGCTTTAGTTTGATTGCCGATAGGAGCAGACACTGGTGAGATGAACGAAGCCTGTATTTCTGAATGTACAATTATTTTTAGTATGTATTCAATTATTTCCACGTACTATCTGTGGCTTACCTATATTTCTAACAAAATATTTGATTTTTTGGAGTTAGTCGATTTACATAAATTTTCAAGAGATTTTTAAATAGTTAATATTAATAGCATTGTATTTTTAATACGAATCAAATTTTAGCAAAAAAAATAATATTCAATTCAATAGTATGTATTAACAAAATATTTTTTTATGTAATAAAACTAGCTGCTACCTGCGGCTTCGCCCGCGTTTTCACAGAAACCCGGTGTGCGATCGGGATTAAAAATAGCCTATATGTTAATCCAGGTCACAATCTATCTGTC
>NJDC01005445.1:91415-101907 GCA_002245475.1 Calephelis virginiensis
AGTAATATATATGTCTATGGTTACAAAGATGTTACAAAAATATTTAAGCATTCCTACATATTCTACCAACTTGTGCTGTGCAAATATTTTAATAGGTTTTTAATTATTTATTCACGATTTACTATTTACACACTGTTTTTTGTTTGTTTTGAGATTACATGATTATTTATTGATACACACAATTTTTAGAATATAAATTAATTTATCCCTATCAACCGTATACTACCACCGTTTCCAAACCTAGCCAGACAGAAGAAGAAACGGCGAAACAAACTCCTGCGCACCCAACATTCTGCAATTAAATTAATCATATTAGAAATACTGTATTGTTTATTCTTATCTGCAAGAAAATCTTTGACATTATAATAATTTTTCTTTAAAAGTAAGTTGAATACCTTTTTCAGAAATCTTTTTAATGGAAGTGATTTGGTTGTATAGGTATACGAATGGACATGCAATACACGTTATTTTTGTAAATATTTATAAAATCTTATGGAATATAAAAATTACCTAGGTATATTGCTTTATTCTCGTACATTCCAATTTCCTACTAATAATACAAATTTGTAAATGTATATGTCAATATTATTCCAGCCGCTGATTTGCACCTTCGGACATCGCGTCCAAGTTTAAAATATCATGTCCATAATAGTGATAGAAATAGAACCTGAAGTACATTTTGTTCCGGTGCATCAACTGCTTCTGAGTCCGATGCTGGGTTCCCGAGGGAGAGCTTACATTAGTACTAGGGCAAAGCCGCGGAAAATAGCTATAGAGTAAAATTATAAGGCAAGTTGATCACAGTTAATATACTTGGTATCGTTAATGTGAATGCGATAGAAAATGTATGAGAACGACAAGGATCGTGGAACCACTTGATACCACCATCTCGGAGCAGTGACCGGCTGTAAACAGTCTCTTTGTGTGATGCACAGTCCGCACCACGCTGGGTGTATCCGGGTTGGTACCAGGGTTGCCAATTTACACAAAAACGAAAACATTTTTATCCTATAAGATAATTAAGCCCACTAAAACTACAAAATCAGATTACGTCTATTTTTTTGTTTTTGAAACGTAACTGTTTGATGTTTCTTTTTTCAAAAAATAGCAAATGATTCGGAAATTATTTCAAATCAATTTGATCAATATTCTATTAGTATCTGGTATTGGATTTAGTCTTGTCATTATTAATGAGGTCGTCAATATAGAAAAAAAAATGCATGCGTATGCATTCTTAAGTTTAATTCATAAACCACTACAATTCATGATAAAACTTATATGGGACCACCTCAGAATTATGATCTACTTTTTTAAAAAGGAACGCTCAAAATTTGTTATTTTCCGAATAATCGCGTCACAAACATAAACGATATAAAATGAAAAAGAAATAAAAATACTGCAGCTGTAGACAGCAAATAGAACATCATGTGAAATACAGAATTTCTTATATAAGAACTGTACTTGGCAGCCCTATAGCGTTCACACAATAACTATTGACTATGAAATACTTTAATTACTTGAAAGATTGGAGAAAGTACTTACTATCTTAACCTTCATGTCCATTCCAATTAAACGTTATTAATCTGATGTTAATGTGTCTACGTGATTGCTGCATTTGTCCCCGTGTTGGTCCGAGCTTCTTTGCAGAATATGTACACCGTCTGCCTTCGTGCCTGGTAGCTAGTAAAAGGCGAGCATAGGCTTACGTTACTAACACCGTGACATTCTACTAGGTGATACAGTTTTGCAGCGACTCGTCCTCATTGGTACCACCGCCCCACCTATTCCTGCCGCCATACCATCCAACTCACATTTGCTGGAGGCCTAACATCCCGGCCTTAGTTTGGCAACGCACCGTTACCACCTTTGGTGTCTCTAGTCGGCGTGAATTTCTTACCATCAGGAAATCCGTCTTGGTTGTTTGCTTTCCAATATAATTTAGATATGTATGGTCCACTTATGTATGATTAACGATTTTTCATTTGACTGGAAGGCATAGAAGCAGACGGATTTCCTGATGTTAAGGTGTCAACCGTGGTGATGGTGAGTTGCCAACCTGAGACTCGAGTTGCGTCTGATAGGTTGCTGGTTACCTTACCCTCTATATAGGCACATGACAGTAGCAATTATTGACGTTATGTCAGTAGGAAATAACACCTTATTTGATTTTTTGTGGCGCCAGTAAGACCGACTCATAGCAAAACACTCCCCCTTAATCATGGTCACGGTCTTTAAGTAAACTGACGTTCATCTCTTTAAGATCTTGTTAGGAAAGCCGGACACTGAATAAAAATTTAAATAAATAAGTAAGTATCCCTAAACAAATTACAAAAATGTTATCTAATCTCCAAGTAAACAAATTATATGTTTGTGTTATGGAGGTTAAATAATAATACTAATGTATAGTAATACTTATCCCAAAATAAATTTAATGGACATCCAGACCCAGAAATGCAGATATCTAAAGTTTCACGCAAATGCCTGCTCACGCAAATACGTCGGGAATCGAACCTGAGCCTCGTGGTTACTCGATGGAGATAGGCACGTAAACTAACTCCTGGCCAACGAGGAGGTCACAGAGATTAATTTTGAAGAAATAAAAAAAGAAAATAACTTTTAATATAAGTGTCATCTCAGACGACAAACAAATGAAAATTCAAAGAAAACAAAGTTCTCGCCGAGTGATTTATGGTCGGGCCTTCGCTTGCACCTCGTGAATTGTTCAACTGTGATGTCAGCTTCGGTTCTCGGTAACGGACCTACTCGTAATCACCATAGAATAATACTTGAGAAGGTACTTTTGCCCCCTGTTGCGAACTGTCTTGTACTTATATAAGACTAGATAGTGTTGCCCGCGGCTAAGTTATTAATCTCTCCCGGGGATCTCGTTTGGACATACAGATAAAAAGTGGCCCATGATACTCTTAGCAGATAAAATTATATCATTACATAACTCATTTACGACGATAGAGACAAAGAAACAACCACACATTCGTATTTATAATGTTAGTTTGGGCATTAGTTTATTAGGCATCAAGCACATGCGGCTTCTCCCACGTTTAAAACTTTGTAAAACACCTCGAAATAAATATAATATAATATCTTTTTATAATATTTTTTTAAGGAAAGGTCAGCGACCGAACACACGGCTCTTCTGGTGGTAAGAGATAGCCGTAGTCTACAGACACCTTAGATACTGTGTCCGGGATGTGAGGCCTATTGTACTGACACCAACTGTTCTACCGTTCAAACGGAACATATCACAGTCATTATAATGGCAGGAATAAGTAAGGCGGTAGATCCTGCTACCCGGCCAAGTCACTGTACGGCGCTCTACCGCCAGTGAGAATGATGATTTTTTATATAGAAATGAATCATGAATTTTTATATACAAAAACACAAGCAGGCGGGACAAGAAATCAAAAATAGTTTTACAAGGACACGACGTCTAAACACACCAAAAACGGCAACGCCAACATGAGTTTTTTTTTATGTTAGAAAACAGGGACAAGTCTTTCTTGATAGTAAAAGATAATCTGTGGTTGGGATGTCGGGCCTATTGTGCAAGTCTATAGGCAGAGTTTTGGCACCACCAAGAGAAAAGATGGTCGAAGTTTTTTCATATTTATTAAATTTCGTGTTGATATTGAGTGAAATTAGTCAATTTTGGTGGCATTTTGTACAATTTCGTTCAGTGAAAGTGCAGAGATGAAATAATCAGGAAGAAATTAGCGTATCGTGTATTTCCTCGTTGCCGCCAAACCTCATTATATGAGCTTGGGTAATGAGGCCATCGCTTTACCCAAGAGCCTGACATGACTAACTAACGACTCATGAGTTATGACTTATTATAATTTGTTAAAATTGATTTAAAATTTGAAGCAAATTTCTACTTGACTAATGGCAAAATACTAACGTGAAGGCCAATACTTAAAGAAAGAAAGTCTATCGGTTACCCTACCTTCCAAACCGGAACATGTCAAGAGTCATTATGGAGGAATATGTAAGGCAGAGGTTTCTTAACCCGACATGTTACAGCTAGGCACCAGAGGTATTTATTGGTATTGACCAAATTAACTATGCCCGCTTCTTACATGCTGCCTGACAGGAAGACAAATGGTCTATTTTATACTGAGATTAGGCTCTTATGTAAGTTTACAGGTTTATTATGATCTAACAATCAGAACAAGCTAATACCGTAAAATGGTCACTGTTGGTACCAATCCCATCTAGTAGTTTCGCTAATGTAACTAGAAGTTACCTGTATGGTGCTAGTGAAACAATGAATAAAAAAATGAATACTTTGCAAAAGATTTTGCAAAGTATTATTTTTTGTCTACACATTAGCACTGTTCTCGTACCTTTCTGTTGATTCGCTGATCTATGAACCGTATCTAAATATATTTCGTGTGTCAAGAGCGATTCTTCGAGCTAACTATATTTGTAACGGTGTTGCCACTAAATGGACCACAATGTTAATACTGTCCAATGTTGCCATTTCATCAATATTTGCATAATTTATTTCCAACAATACCGTACCTACACCGTTTAAAGATAGTTAAGTTTTACGACGGACAAAATTCTTATCAAAAAGCAATTGTGAAGTAGATTTAAACATAGGTCTATCAATTCATTCTGTCTTTATTTGAATAAGGACATTAAACACATTTAATTGTAAAAAAAAGTATCTTCACGCCCATATCCCTGAAGAGGTAGGCAGAGGCACGACCAGGGTACCCACGACTAGCCGAAGACACTAAGTCCCACAATGTGATAGGTGGCAAGCCTATCGCCAACTGGGCACATTTCCAATCCCGACCAATATTTTTTTTTATTACATTTTTTTTTATTATGATTGCGTGCAATATTATTAAGTTATTATTAATTTTCTAGGTGCTTATGTGGATTGGGAGTAGAACTTCAGACTGAATACTATGTGGAATGCTTTAAATAAAAAGATTTTATAAGACTACGAACAAGCAGTTGGCTGTAGTGACGGTAAGTGACGATCGTGGCATATAAAACACAATAATCATTATACCGAGGCCTAATGTATAGTCAAGACAACTGTATACTCTGTAAAGGAACATTACTACCCGGGTAATTTGCTGCTCAGCACCACTTGCAGTGCTCTTACGAGCTGCCCAACAGGTAGATGGTATATTCTCTACAGGGGAACCGGACCAACACAGTAACACGGGATAGCGGGAGGAATTCTGTCAAATTGTAAATGAAAAGAAGTTAAATTACGAGTATAATCGTAATAATCTGTTTTCAAATATTCACTTTATTTAAACGGTGTTACAAAAATATTTTAATTTAGTCATTGTTTTACAAATATACTTAACGAAAACAAGCAAAAAATGTCATTTAGGTAACGAGATCGAAACGAAATACATTTCACATGTACATATTTACATAAGAATTTGGTCATAAATGAGATAGCTACCTAGTTGAATGCTACAACATCTTATATATAAAATTCTCGTGTCACAATGTTAGTCTGCATACTCCTCCGAAACGGCTTGACCGATTCCTCTGAAATTTGGTAAGCATATTGGGTAGGTCTGAGAATCGGCTAACATCTATTTTTCATACCCCTAAGTGATAAGGGTGACTCACCCCAATTTTTTTAAATAAATCACATTAAAAATATAGCAGAACAACGTCTGCGGGCTCAGCTAGTAATTTGTATAAAGTAATGTTTCAATAACAAATTATTTAATTACGACCGTAATAGTTATGTCTGAAACATATTTCTGCTGATTCATTGGCCTATGAACCGTATCTATTTTAAGTCAGATGTGTCAAGAGAGATTCTTCAAGCTGACTTTTTTGTCATCTAAATGGTATTGCGATTAGTTGTCGTTTGTAACCACTAGTTTTATTTATAAAACAACGAGTGCGTAGGGATGTATCAACTCCATCGCCAGTAGATTAATCCCAGTAGTTTAAACTGTTGAATTATTCCACTTATGCAACCTGATAAACCCAATGGAACTATAACTTACTCCTACCGCTTTATCGTCCATGTTTGCCATCGTCTTTCTATTTTAAAACGTCGTTTACACATTAAATTTTGCTGTCAGTACTTCCACAGCCACTTAATTATTATTAAATGTTTGTTAGTCAATGTACTGGTATCGGCTTCATGCAAATCAGTCACGTTAGATATACACGCCAAGTTGTTCGTCAGTCATAGTAGTTATGTATATTCTAGATATAGCACCTTAAAAACAGTTGACAAAGAAAGTATCTTCACAACCATATAACCGAAGATGAATGTGATGTGAAGATGATGACAACCAGGGCATCCACGACTAGCCAACAAAGACACTTAGTTCCGTAATGTGATAGGTGGCAAATCTATCGTCAACCAGTACATATCCTATCCCGGACAAAGTTAGTTTTGTTTTAAAATTGAGAATACACATTTTTCTACTTTTTGATGCCCGACCTCGGGAATCGAACCCTCAAGAAGTCAAGTCCGCTAGACCAAATTTAACAATATATACACATTCTACGAAATAGATATGACAGCTATTTATATGGGGTATTTGGAAGTTGTGGGTCGATCGCTTCGAAGAATCAATGCATGTCCGAGCCGTCAATATTATTACATTCACCAGATGTTCACCATTAACTTGACAGATAATTTACTTAGTAGGCGATTGCTACTGAATTTCTTATTTCGAGTTTTTATATGGTATGTTACTCAATGTTTGTTTGTTACTATGTTACATTAAACCTGATTATCATTTTAATTATTTTAGCATAGAAATAAAATTAGTGCTTGCAAAAGGACAAAGACATTTTTTTATCTCGATATCTTAACGGGTTCCCGGGGAGAGGTCAATAACTTTTGTTTTGTGGGTTTAGTTGCTGTTGCTGGTACAAATCGGCATGTTATCAATCAACGGTAATAAATAATAATGAATAAACCATAAAAAATCTACATTGTAGGTAAACAGATAGTTATAGAGATAAACATATAATAAAGTCACTGCTTGCTGTTATCATTCCGGTACAGGAGTATAGGGTAGTTAGTCTGTAGATTTCAAAAGGGACCTAAGATACTAGCCATACGAATGTAACGCACCAGGAACATCTATGTTGTCTATCGATTTCTATTGTCTCTTACTGCCAAGAGATTTACGGGTTTATTCGCTATATAAATAAAGAAAATATAAGTAATGTAATATATATGTACATACCAGTATCTATCAAACATTATTTACAAAAAGAGATTTTAGGCCAAAAGTAAAATCTAGTTTTGCTAAAAGGTTTCAGACTTATGCATATGGTGCCATTTATAATAACGTCTCCAAATGTTGCGACATAAGAAATTGCTCACTAAAAGAGTGTTCTGTTAGACTTACAGCCTGGTTAAAAACACTAAACTACGAAGAGACTGAATCTATCCTAAGTTCAAATGCTGTATGCGCTAATTTTCTTTAACTCTTCAGTTTAAAATAGGTATAAATAGTTTCGTTAGTTGTATAATTTTAATTAGTATTTTGTTTTAGTTCTTTTTGTTTTTTTTTGTTTTTATGTTGCTTATTCTGATCCTTTTAGATAATTGTAAAGAAATTCTATAAGTTTAATGTAATTAAATCTATTGGTATATTCTAATTTGGTATCCCAAGACACAGGCTTTGCCTAGTTTGGGGACCCCTGGAAAGTCGCATAATTAATATAAAATTCACTTTTTTTTCTCATTCTTATTTAAGTTAAATATGTCTTGTTTTTAAATAAATTTATTATTATTATTATTATACATTCATCACATAGATGCTTGTCTCTCCCGGGAACCAAAGCTGTCTCATGGATGTGTGCCAGCTTTAGGCATATCCACAATCAATATCGAAAGAAATACCAATAAACTATGCAAAAATAAAAAAAAACAAACAACAACAAACCTCACAATTTATAATCTATTCGATTTTATTATTGATATTTATAAGGTTGACCTCGGTCATTGCTGATGCTAAACAATATTTTATATAACATTTTATAATAGTCAGCGTGACATCACGTTTAATTAAATTCAGTATTTATATCGATGCAGCAAGTTCTGAAGGTGATCAAGAAGATATATTTTTTATAATTGAGATCAATCTTAACAATATTTTTTGAAACGCCTCGAACTAAAACCAATAATGGCGCGTTGCCAACTTGAGATTGGGACACAAACTCTATGGTGTAAGTTAACTAAAACACTGTATTGATAAGCACTGACATTATGGCGTCAGGAATAAGTAAGCTTGGAATAATTGTAGTTGTCGCAAAACTCTAACACCCAGTCATGGTGGAGGTATTAGATATAGTGCCTGATCCAGCTCACTCCTCTTACGAGATGAGTGGTAGGAAAGTATTTAGCCAATAGCAAAAAACAAAAAATATATCAGATTAAAATTTAGAAAACGTACTGAATATAGATCTAAGTACTCCTACGTAAATATTGGTTATTATTTTTGCTTCTTCGGAATTCAGATTTGTAACATTTTGAATTTCGAAGAATAATTTGTTTTTTGCTATATTATATGTATATACACATTATAAAGACACTATGAATGGTCTAAGATCTGATCCTAAGTCGACCTACATACACAGAGCTCATAATAGGATGAAAAATATTTTTATATCACTCGTAAATTTAGTATATTAGAAAATATACTAAAAATGTTTCTCAACAAATGTTGTAATATTATAGCAAGAAAATTTCAAGCATGAAGTTGCCTATTATTTACCGGGGTTGCCAGGTATTATTGCCAGGTATTGTCGTTGACAGTTACTTTAATTTGATTGTATGATAGAGAAAAGTTTTATCAACAAAAGGGCTGCTTTATTGCAAACACATTGATATAGGGATCTCTGCAAGAAAGCCGAAAAATAAAAAAAATGTTTTTTTTTAAATAATAAAAAATATTCAGTGTGTGTGTGTGTGTGTGTGTGTGTGTGTGTTTGACATATATCTCTAACTATATCTTAAATTGCTGTACAAATGCACACAATATACACACATCTTACATAACATATATAGTAAATTTATATATCGCACCCCGAATAATACTGTTAACTTGGAGTATGGTAAAACCAATTTGTCCTGAATTCTTGAAATCTGTTCCCGAATACTGAACAATCAAACCGTTCCCTGGCATTAGAATAACAAATGTCTCCCGCGATATATCCCGAAGAGATTTGGGGAACTTATCGTAAGCCTTTCGAAGCCTCGTGCTTCACTCGGAGTAAGGAAGATAGATTTGACAATTCGTTAAACAAACATACACCGATTGGATAAATTCGTCTGATGGTTATTTATGGTCGAACACTTTTGATTGATAACAAAAAAATGCTATCCCATTAGGATGGAAGTTTAGTCTTTGTGAATGTAATATGTATATTTTCCCACGTGTTGATCCGGGCTCCTTTGCAGAATAGACCATCTGCCTTTCTGCCAGGCAGCTCGGAAAAGGCGAGCATAGGCTTACCGTCACTAACACCGTGATATCTGACTAGGTGGCAGAGTTTCGCAGCGACTTACCCGGATTGGTACCACCGCCTTACCTATTCCTGCCGCCATAACGTCATGACGTGTTCCGAGTCGGAGGGTATGGTAGCCGGTAAACTTACTTTTGCTCGAATCCTAATCCTCGAATCCTCCTTGTTTGCCTTCCAATATCGTTCAAAAAAAAATATACGCCTAAAAAACTATGTCTTGAATGTGCCAACTTTTACGTCTCGTCTTGTCTGTCTAGAACGCAAAATTTGATATATGTATATATGGGAGAGTTTTCTGAGATTTAACACCGGCTCTTTCTCCTTGAGACAGCTTTTCCAACCACTAGACATTTTATTTATAAATGTAAACGGTTTAAACGCTTTTATAAATTTAAAAAAATGGTCGAATCCAGATTTTCTGTAAAAGTTGTGTTGTCTACATTTGTTTGTCGTTTCTTTCTCCCAAAGAAGATTCTGAACTGGCAATTATCATTTTATGACGTAGGTATAAGTGTTTTTAAGTATAATTAAATAGACCTTTGATTTTAATTTGTCTGATCCATAAATAATAATGTTATTTGAGGCTTCCTATCCGCTTTTCCCCATTAATTGAATCTTTTCAAATCGAAAATAGTCATTTCATAAGTAAATTTAGACGTTGCAAAACTTTTTAATAATTTTCAATAATAATTAATAATATTTTCTATTTTTAAACTACTTTTGATTTTCGTTTGTCTGGTCTAGGGGTTAGATTGTAGATGTATTTGACAATATGAACACATTTCCTGGAAAAATAAACCACCTTTACAGTCGATTTCCGGTTTATAAAGCACTCGTTCATATATAGCCGTTCTATCTGCCTAGAATTATTTATTTTCGAGTCTTGATATACAATATCGTAATAAAATATAGAACCGTACCTGCTACTGGTGATAGCTTCCGCATCACACACCATCTTGACTTCCACTGCAACAAAAATAACATTTAAATA
>NJDC01005446.1:11061-22020 GCA_002245475.1 Calephelis virginiensis
ACGTTAATATAGCTGAGTATGTTTAAACTAAAGACGTAAAGGATCAAACAAAAACTTCAGCTATGATTATCCCACGCGAACTAAACGAGAAAGTTTGTAAGGATAGATGGATTTTTGTTACTGAACTTTGACACGTAACTTGCTGAACGGATTTAGATTGAACTGTACAGAGATACAGTTTACTTATCAACTAAGGGCTACAATTCATAAAAAATATAATTTGGCACGCGGTCGGAGCCATGAGTGGAAGCTAGTATACCATATTTCTCGTTTCTCCAACACGCCAAACTCAACTTAGTTATCACAAAAAGCAGATTTAACTTTCTTTTTATTTCTTCAGTTTATTGCAGTTGCTGTCATTTTCTTTTAACTGACTCAAAAAAAGGAGGGATCTCAATTTTTTTGTATGTTTGTCATGCTGTTATTCATATAATAACAAATCGATTTTGGTAGTTCTTTCGATACCTAGGTACTTAAATAAATATAGCAAATTTTTCGTCGCGTGTCTTTTCGTTCAATTTTTAACAAAAGTATCTTCAGTATCTTCACGCCCATATCCCCGAAGAGGTAGGCAGAGGCACAACCAGGACACCCACGACTAGCCAACGATACTAAGTCCCACAATGTGTTAGGTGGCAAGCCTATCGCCAACCGGGTACATATCCTATCCCAAGCACCATCTTTTTATATTAGAAAATTGGGAAAAACCAATTTTCTTTTTGATGCCCAACCCGGGATTCGAACCCGGGACCTCGTTCAGTCAAGTCTAACAACTGAACCGCTAGACCACAGAGACGGCGGCCGGGGAGAGACGGTAGTTTTCTAATAATGATATTCGGGGATCGAATAAGTACATACATGGTATGAGATAGGTTTGCCTCCTATCCTATAGAATAGAATAGCATAGAAAATATTTATATTCACATTCACCTTACTAAAGGCACTTTTTAGAAAATATAATGTAATACTAAAAACTACTACCGGATCGGAACGCGGCCACACACTGAGAAGATCCGGCAAGAAACTCAGCGGGCTTGTTTTTCTTCCTTATTATTATCAGGATTAATTACAAATTTATTAGTAATACATCACACAATTACTAATAAGAAATTGGTAGAAGGAGAAATTAATCCCAAGTACTCTTATCCGATAGATACTCAACAATGGTATAGTAACCTTTTTTATACAGTTTCACTTTAACACATTTTTTAAATTTATTAAATGGTGGAATAGATAGATAAAAGATAGATAATCGGGAAGTTAATTGTAAAAGCGTATATAAGAATATTTCTCTTACACCGAAACAAGATAGTGACGTTTACATAGAGGCATGGTTATAGCTTAACATCAGAGCAGCTCTGTGTTTTTTCGCTATATTATCCCATTAAAATATTTGTAAAAGTATTGGATTTAGATTTAACGAGTAACATTTACGTGAACTCCAGTGTCGAAACATTTGTTAATCAAAAGAAACAAAATATTCTAACAAGGCTTTTACACTGCCATATAAGACGCGTGAAGAACTTTAGAAAACCTTTCCCTGATTCGAGCCGTCGCGATCGCAATGTATTCTGCAATGAATAATTCTGCAGGGTGGGAAACTTGTAAATGGATAAACATTCAACTTAACTAGGGTTGCCATTTTCAGATTTCAAAATTCCAGGTATCATTATAAAATTAACAGCCTATTAATATCTACAATGAAATTATTAAAAATGGCGACGAGTAAAATTAAATTTCCTAATGACAATCAAGTTTCAAAAAAAATCCAAAAAAGTTTCAGAATTTAAAATATAGCCATTGCTATAAATAATATATCATTTAACATATTTTATCTATAGATAGGTTGACATACCACCATCAAATTGATCGCTGTACCAGGGTTATCATACACTGGCGTTTTTCTATAAAAAAAGTAATGAATGTGACGGAAGTTAGACAGGTTGCATGTACGTATGTATCGAAAAACTGTAATGTGTTGAAGATATTTCAGAACATAGTAACAGGGACGTTTTTAAGCGCAACTCGTAATTTTATTATTTTAGTATAGCCTATTACAAAAAAACTAGTGACTTAGAAGTTTTTATCACAAGCTATGATTTATCAAAATAGGTCAATTGTAATTGGTACTTCTAGATTCAATATGATATTACTAGATTCCCTGGACAACTTACACAAGTGAATCTTATCCCAAAGAAAGCTAATTTTATGCCTGTATTAAGGGTGTTAGTCAACGATTGGAATACATAGAAATACTTAAATAGATACTAGAATGTATTTAACAAACACAAAATATCAACAACATTTAACAAATAAGTAAATAAGTATTTTCACGCCAATATCCAAGAAGAGGTAGGTAGAGGCACAACCTGGGCACCCACGACTAGCTGAAGACATTAAGTCCCACAATGTGATAGGTGGAAGCCTATCGCCAACCGGGCGCATATCCACCAAACAACATTTTTTTTAGCAGAAATTGGAAAAAACAAATTTTCTGTTAGTTGCCCGATCCGGGAATCGAACCAGGGACCTTATGTAGTCAAGTCCTGGACCGCTAGACCACATAGGCGAAATATATAAAAATGTATATATCTTTATGCAACTCGTAAGAGGCGAGGACAGGTATAGCTGATTATCACAAGACCTCTGGTGGAACAGTGCTGTGCAGCATCATGCCTTATCCGGAGAAGCAGCAGCTCCGGTCTGGTGTTCAGGGTTGCTGGTAGACTTGAACAATAGGCCTTCCTTTCCAGCCTCAGGACAGTGAAAACATAAAAAAATGACCAGCTCATTGAAAGGGTTCTCGTGAGAGAGGAATTAATGTCAAAAGCTAATTCACTAACAAGTAGTCAGATATAATTTATTCGTTTTTTGAAATATATTGTACTAGCTGCGACCTGCGGCTTCGTCCGCGTTTTCACAGAAACCCGGTGTGCGATCGGGATTAAAAATAGCCTATATGTTAATCCAGGTCACAATCTATCTGTCTTCCAAATTTCAGACAAATCCGTTCAGCCATTCGAGCGTGAAAGAGTAACAAACATCCATACATCCATACTTACAAACTTTCGCATTTATAATATTAATAGGATGTGCTTTTTTAGAATATAGTATGTGCTTTTTTGGAATATAGTATGAGAGCTAATTTTACTACTAGATTAGAAATTACAGATACAATCCAAGAAAATGAAACCATATTTTAATGGACAAAGACAAGCTTATTTAATTTTTCCGCGTCATTATACACTTAGCGATGTATGTATCATCCATATCAATTCATCAACTACATCCGTTTCAGCGTGAAATAGATGTACGAGTAACTACATCCATCCATTCCCAAAATAGTTTATTGTATTATTTAACCATACAAATAAAAATACATGGATGCAAACATCATGAATTACTTATTAGTTAAATATTTGCAGACCACAAACATTGTAAAGTTGGTTAAGCAATGTGATTAAGTATTTTGTGATAGCTTTTTTTAAATAGTTCGATAAAAAAGTCATGAATTCAAAAATGGCAAAGAGCCATTGCGGATAAAACGTATGCATGGTAAAATTTATCCCTTCCCTATTTGTGGTGTGTGACACCAGTACTCGCCACTATCGTGTCCCATCCTGGAGGGTAGGGTAGCCGGTAGATTTATTCAAGAGGCTTAACGCCTTGAGTTGACAACACACCTATACCTCCATTTGTGTTATCGGCAACGAGTTTTTTTTTGCCATCAGCAAGTCCATTCACTTGATTGCCCTTAACGTTGTAAAAAACTTCTAAACATTAAAATCAGGATTTGTCCTTAAAATGTAAGACGGTTGGCTACTGTATAAATACACATGAATTGTCTTTCGTCGACGAAGCGGGATAAACGAAGACCACGGAAGGATGATCACAGTCGTCTTTGGTACATTATGTTTTCTCGCGCCAAATTATGTTTTTCTACAAAGAAAAGAAAAAGTAAAAGGAAATTTGTTTCCAGAATTTGCACTCAAACTAACTGAAGACACAAAAAGAAGTAAGCTCGATTTGTTCTTATGTCACACGTGTTTTATGTCATACTAGCTGTTGCCCGCAGCGTTGCCCGTGTGGTTAGGTCCCACAGGAACATGTTTTTGGGATAGAAACTATCCTATGTGTCAATCCAAGTTATCCTCTAAGTGTGTGCCAAATTTTATGAATCGATATTCATTCATCTACATACACACTACATACACTAAGGTCTCCCCGGGGTTTTTCCTTGTTGGTTCGGGTCTCCATTGTAGAATAGACCCTTTGCCAGGCAGCTCGTAAGAGGCGAGCCCAGGTTAAAGGGGTTATTACCAACAATACCACTGGTGGTAGAGTGCCGTGATCCAAGTAGTCCAGGTGGGCATCCACCTCCTTACCTATTTCTGCTGTCATATTGACCGCCTCGTTTGTCGAGTGGCTAGCACACACGCCTAACTTCACAGACCAACCGCGAGGCTCGGGTTCGATATCCGACGGAGGCAGGCATGTGTGTGATGAACATTTAAATGTCTGCATTTCCGGGTCTGGGTGTTTATTAAATTTATTCTGATATCTATTTAAGTATTTTTACGTATTAGTATCTTTGACTATCACCCATAACACAAGCATATAATTTGCTTTAGCGATAGCCTCTAAATAAAAAAAAATATTGATCAGAAACATTAAATAATAAAACAAAATTACTGACAACCTGAAACCTAGTTGACAACTGTTTACTTCGTCACATCGCAGTTATCCTAGCAACCTTCAGTGCAATATGATCATAAATGTTTGTTTCGTCTTCTGTTATTTAATTTGTGACGAAATCCAATTCTTTCATCTCTGTGGTCTAGCGGTCTAGGTGTTGGATTTGACTTCATGAGGTACCGGGTTCGATTTCCGGGTCGGGCAACAAAAAAAAGAGAAAACGTTTCAAATTTATTAATGAAAATAAAGTTACTCGGGATTGAATATGTGCCCGGTTGGCTTCCACCTATCACATTGTGGGACTTAGTGTCTTCGGCTAGTCGTGGATGCCATAGTTGAGCCTCTTCCTACCTCTACGGGGATATGGGCGTGAAGATATCTTTTTCCAAGTCTTCAAAACATGACACAAATGAAAAAGAACTACAAAACAATGTTAAAAGGAAGTTCTCAGCAGTTCCTCGAATCCTTTTCCTTTTTATATTTTTTTATTAAGTTAGGTTGCAGGTGATAAATTGCCGGGAGTGCGATCTCATTTCTTATACGGACGAGAAATAAAGGTGAAAAAGCTTTAAAATACGAGTACGCGTTTTGTATAATTTCACCCTTTATTTGCTTAACAATGATGATAATAAAACTGGTGACTTGAATGAGAAATTATTTTATTTTTTCTAACAGAAACAAAACTAATTACGAGCCAAAACAATGCCTAGAAACGCTGATAAAAAAACACCAAAACCAAAAAGGCGCCAAAATGTCAATGACATTTCCAACGCATCGTCACAGATATTTATTAATCTACCACATCGACCATACATCCCAATAGACGCCTATTCTTAATAATTTTGCTTTGAAACAAGTCTGGCAAACAGCTGAGGTGCGGGGAAGCGAGGAACTGCTTTCTTATTGGCCCTTGCAATGACAACACGACATATTCTTTCTTTCTTTCTTTAGGTTTTGGCCTTCACGTTAGTTTTTGGCCATTAGTCAAGTAGAAATTTGCATAAAATTTTATATCAATTTCAATTAATTTTAATTAGTCATCACTCATAAGTCGTCAGGAAGTCAAGTCAGGCACTTGGGTAAAGCGGTGGCCTGTTTACTCAAGCTCATGTGATGAGATTTGGCGGCAACGAGGAAATACACGATACGCTAATTTCTTCATGATTATTTCATTTGTGCACTTTCACTGAACAAAATTGTACAAAATGACACCAAAATTGACTAATTTCACTCAATATCAACACGAAATTCAATAATTATGAAAAAACTTCGACCATCTTTTCTCTCGATGGCGCCAAAACTCACACGACATATTCATAAACAGATATGTAAGATTAGGGATGAGACATATTTAATATGAACAATATATTTTATCGATATGCCTTTTATTTTATGAAGTACGACATTGTAACCGATTATATCGCATTTTGTTTTTGCACGTCACATCGCAGCTATGCAACTCAACGTCTCAAAGTCACACATTTTTGCAGTTGAGAGTAATATCCGTACTTGAATATATGAGGTCCTTACATCTGTAATTGGCGTTTTGTAGGGGAGGAACATAAGTCGAATATTTTTAATGTAATACATTTATTTAATCAAAGTATGAACCATTGTTTCCTATGCACATTTGCCATCTCATAGATAATTCATTGATCCCTCTACTAAAAAACCATTCGAACGAAAATCAATAAAATCATTGGACGTGGTTTGGACTGCCCCATCCCAATTAAATTTTTCGAAAAAAAATAATAATCTGTTGAAGTTTGGTTCAGGTGCATGTGTTTTACATTCCGATTGATGCTCTTCTAATTGAGAAGCCGTCTGTTGTGCAGTATGTGGTCTAGCATTGTCATAAAGCACCAGTGGCAGAAAGTGTATAAAACAATCTTCTGTAAAATGTTGAGATTTAATTCACTGTATTTGAAATTTGGAATTCGGAAACCAATTCTCTCGTCTGGTTTTTTTTAAACCAAATTAGAATTTTGTTATTTTATGATATTGTGGATATCTGACATAAAAGACAAACTCATCACATTGTTTTTATTTATTCGAATAATTCCCACCTGAACTACAGAATATTGTTGAAATACTGTAAACAAATTAGTTTTAAAATTGTCCTATCCCTTTGAAAATTTTATGACATACTGACCCCAACATAGCCTATCACCCAGATAATCACCTAATACACTTTACAGTTAAATAAAATCGGCTCAACTATTTATGAATTATTCAATGATAAATAACAGCGCCCTCCACCGCAGAAGTTCAGGTTTCCGTCGTGTTGGTCCGGGTCCGCTGACTAAAATAGATCACCTGCCCCTCTGCCAGGCACCTCGTAAGAAGCGATCACAGGTAAAACAGGTAATAAGATCACTGGTGATACAGTGATGTGCAGCAACTTCCCAGGGTAGTTATCCACCGCCTTACCCATTGCTGCCGCTATAATGATAGTGTCACATTCCGATTCAGAGAGTAGGGAAGCCAGTAGATTTGCACAATAAGCCTTACATTCCGACCATAGGACAACAACGCACCAGTAACATCAATGGTGTCTATAGGCCATGATTATCTGTTACCATTAAGAGAGCCGTGTGCTTGTTCGCCGACTTCTCACATGAAAAAGAGTAACTATCCCGAGGAAAACTCAAAAGTACACAGTGTAAGAAGTTTTTAATTGTTTCTGCCAGTGCTAAAAATTATCGACAAAATACATAAATACCTACTATAATACCGGTACAAGATCGGTATCCTATTCGGGATAAATAAATAAAAATATCGATAAAATAGATTTGCACATTAGTCCATCACTAGCTGTATGCAAACGAAAGTGATAGCTTGAAAATCACATGTGTAAGAAAGAGATATAAACTCGCACCTAACAATGACTGACCAGTATAATATGATGAACTCCGATTAACATCAAATAATTCAAAATGTAATTATAAATGTTATTATTTTTAATTAACCTACGGAAAGTTGTACCATCTTTTCGGTTATTTGAAGTCTTTACCGTACCTACCAATTAATTGAACAAACAGTCATTTTATATCTATTTTTTTATTTTTTATACAATAACGCGACAATGTTTACAGGTCACAAACCTGGTCGATACTGTTTATATATTTTTAAGCAATAAGCTACATTAGAAGCTACACTTATGTGTTGACAGAACTGTGTTGCGTTATATGCGGCGTCTATTGGGATGTATGGTCGATGATTTACCACTATTCTAGTGCGGTGATACATTTCTAGTGATGTGCATGAATAACCAAATAATAGCTGTCTCTAAAGTTTCCACCTACAAGTTTTTAATTTTAACTTATATGTGTGCAATTATGTATATTGATAATAATCTAGTAATCATTTAGATAAGCACTTGCTTACCCCGCTAGTGCATTCGTTCTCTTTATTTTTTCCTGTTCACCATAACGTTGTGGTATGAATGGTAGGGTGGCTTAAAATCCAGCTTTAAGTTGGCAACGCACCGCTTACCTATTTGACTATTGGCAATGTTTATTTTATCCCACCCCAAAAGGCCGCAAGACTGTTTGACTTTTAATGAAATAAAATGAAGGTGTTTGTAACTGTTTGTATAAAATATGTTTATTTTACATTTAAACAAATTTATGGGAGTTTTGGCGCCATCGTGAATGAGGGTGGTCGTAATTTTTTCATTATTATTGAAGTTCGTGTTTATATTGAGTGAAATTGGTTGATTTGGGTGGGAATTAGATTAATTTTGTTTAGTGAAAGTGCACAAATGAAATAATCATGAAGGAATTAGTGTATCGTCTATTTCCTCGCTGCTGTCAAATCTCACTAGATGAGCTTGCGTAACGAAGCCACCGCTTTACTCAAGACCCTGACCTGACATGACTTTGTACATAGTGACTAATGACTGTATATTGTGTAAGAATTAACTAACTTGCATTGGCAAAGTTGTCGTGAAAAACGATCGAAAGCCATATTGATAAAAGAAGAAGAAGAACAAATTTATTTATAGATGAATTTTGTTTTTACACTACGTTGTATTATCAAAGAGTAAATAAATACTACGTAATAAGAGACGGGACTTCCATAGATACATAGCAAACCTGAATTTTATATGAAGTTTACTTGAAAAGGTATAACCCGTATAATTTGAAAGTAAGTCTAAAGGCATTCAGATATAAGGCAACTAGTGTCATATGATTGGGCGAATAAAAAACATAGAAAACTTATTTTTTTCATTTTTTTATATAAATGTTGCGCCAAACTGGTATTATTTCCACACCAAAAATAAAGTATGTTAATTTGAACACTTCGTAAACACTCTATATAATACTTTGCTCAAAATTTACTTTTTAGCCTATTAAAAAAAAGGGGTAGTTTATGTGTTCGACTCCTATAATTTTTATGACGTTCATCGATTTCTCTGTAATTTCTGAAACAATTTTAAAAATTATTTTTGTATTTAAACTTTCGGGTTGGTCCCATTGCCACCAAGTCTGGATCTGATAATGAAATTCCAGGGACATAGAGAATTACACTAATTTTTTGTGTCTTCCTACACTCCACGACTTGGTAAAATCGCGTATTCTTGCAGTCTTACTTGTCTAAAATATAAATTTGCTTTTCGTTTATGTTTAGCTTATTTTCGTTTGTTTTATTATTTTTATGTTATATGTGTAACATTATTAAATAATTAAGTAGTTTATTTATCTGTACACCAGGTCTACTTTTTTAATCTATCCTTTTACGGGTTGGCTGGAAGAATATTATTTTATTAGAAACTAGGCTCCCGCCCCGGCTTCGCACGATTATGAAATGTACAAATAAACTTCCGAATCCGTTGCGTAGTTTTAAAGATTTAAGCATACAAAGGGACATAGGGACAGAGGAAGCGACTTTGTTTTATATTATGTAGTGATAATCTCGCCTTTTGTACTTTGTTTTATTTACTTTTACTAATATATATATATTCAGTAATATCTGTCGTGTACAATAAATAGTAAATAATAAAAGTATCTTTTATGTAAATATGTTCATTGAATTGTTGTGGCAACATTTTGCCAAATGTGAAAGACTTGATCCACAAGATACATTATCTTACTGTTATCGCACGCGTTTCGTCTTCAGACATACGTGATTTCCTCGCACGTGACACGACTCTCAAGACGGAACTTGGCTGATGGGAATAATCTTATACTGATCAAGAGAATTAGAAGCAGAGAAAATCTTTTGAAATATATTAACTATAGCTTTCTTTATAATCACTGAGACTACGTTAGCTTGTGAATAGATTTTTATATAAACACTAGCTTCCGCCCGCGACTTCATCCGCGTAGAATATAGCCTTCCTCGTTAAATGGGCTATCTAACACTAAAATAAATTTTCAAACCGGACCAGTAGTTCCTGAGATTAGCGCGTTCAAACAAACAAACTCTTCAGCTTTATAATACATATTGGTATAGATTCATCCTCCATGTAATGATTTAAGGATAGTTTTTTAAAGCAATTCTTCTTTTCAACTATGTGCATATTAAATTTCATCGATAAAGGTCCAGCGGTTTAGCTGCAAAACTAAACAGGCTTTTGCATTTATCATATTTGTATGGATTTAAACGTAAAAAAGATTACGGATTTTCTCACGGTAGAAAATAGATACCAGAAATGTGTGATATGTTGCTACTTTGATATTAAACTGCTAGCACATGCTACCCTTTTTCCCTTTTCAAACTAGACTACGGTTTTGACGAGCAGTGGCATTGTAGCGACGAAGCTTTAAATAATTCTACTACCAAAGATCATAAAAGATAGCAAAATGGCAAATTGTAAAATAGTTGAGTTTTGTATCAGTCACAATTAATATTTCGACGGGTCCTACGTAAACTGGTACAAGCAGCAAAATGTCACTAACGTTTTTATGGCATCATTCGTACTTAAACAACCAAAAAAATAATTAAAATTATTAACGCAGTTTTTTTTCTAAAGGATTCAAGTATACCATTTCAAAATTTCAACTATGTACGTTATATAATCTTAAAGTTACACGCATTAAAACATACAAATCGCCCTCCTGTAAAATTGTGCAACTGCGTTTGTACCAGTTTACGTAGGACCCGTCGATTTAGTAAAAATATTTTGCAAGAATAGGCCACCACAAAAGGGGCCATACTTTGTCATTTTTAGAATGTTTGAGTTTTTAAAAATGGGCAATTCATTTTGAAATTTTTGTTTTTCTGTTAGTGTGTTTACACATTTACTGATACAATAATGAT
>NJDC01005446.1:40733-51572 GCA_002245475.1 Calephelis virginiensis
GAAATAAAGTCTTCGTTAATAAGATCTTGTTTTGAATATTTTGACTAAAATTACAATGTTTACAGCGGTTGGAATAACAATAAATATGTTTGTAGGACATATTTTTAAAAGAAAGAAACACTTGTACTGTTTTAAATATCACTTATAATTTATTACTTTGTAATTAGTAGCCTACCGGTTTCGCTTATACAGCATCATCAGGGCTAAAACTTAAACAGTTATTAGTGATAAGTAAAACAGTGTTTCTTTCTTTTAAAAATATGAATATTTGGAAGTTTTACCAAGCGCCGACGATGGAAAATATCAAATATGTTTGTAGGAATTGCTCGAAGTTATTTGATTGTAATTAAATAACGTTTTTAAGTTTTAACAATTTCAGATACAAATATACAGTAGCTTCAAAGTTATATTTAGAGCCCTTACCAAGAGTTAACGGCTTGTCAAGTTTAGTGTACTCGCTACCGTCTCTGTAAATGATTTGTATTAGTAGGGGAGCCCGCGATGCGAAATGTGTAGTAACTCCAGCGTTATTGGGACCCATTGCACTTTGTCGATTAAATAGTGGAGAGTAAAAAAGGTCATGTGAGGTTTTCTTTTTAGCGGTGCGTTAAGTGTCTAGAAGCTGAAATAGCAATTTAAGTCACTAGATCATAGCCGAACTCATCAGATATTAATAATGTATATGCCTAATGTGTCTCCGATGACAGAAATATGTCAATCAGACAGATTGCTGTAATGGACGATTAACACATATAACTTGGTTTCTGAAACTCCTACTCCCGTACGTCTTGTCCAAATCATCAGAAAATTTAAACATGGACTTATTGGCATGCAATAAGCTTGCCGTACTTTAATCTGACATGCGCGAGTATATTTTCAAGCCAAAAAAAATTAGACAGACAACCCTACATACGCGTCTCTATGTAGAGATTTGATACATAGTGGAGGTGTTCAACAATGGTACAGGGTATCTCCCATATCACAATCTGACGCGCCTGAGTTAGTCCAAAAATCTCCTCTTGGGCTCCCCTACTATATGAAAACTTTGAACAGCGCCTCTATTGCCAACTAAGAGAAACACATTTTTAGAACAAAAGTGTCATAGATATCGACACGTAACTTACCAAACATAATCTATACCAACTCATGGTAAAGGCTGAGGAGTTTCAAACTATAAATAAAAATTTAATCAGAACGAATAACCTTAAAACCATTTGAAAATCAAGCAAGCTGAAACAAACTGTACAATAACGTTAATTCGAATGGCGTTTATATAAAGAAACGTTGTTTTCAGTTTCGTCACCCGCTGGTGGTGTAATAGTGGCAATTCTGTAAAGCTCTTATTAAACTAATTTTATATACATACATATCTTCACGCTAAGCTCCTTACGTGGTAGGCAGAGAGTATCGAGTGCCAAACCTCACGATCTTGACAAATCTGTCTAGCTTCCTTCACTATTACCCTTTTCATACCAACACGCCGGTTCCGGAGACTCTTAACACCATCCTCGGATAATATCCGAGTGATTTGATCGTGGAATGTCAGTTAGTAAACTAATTTCAAGTTATCACTATCTTAACGATTCTATATATATATATATATATATAGATTCCTCCAGACTGGACCCGAACTGAACACTGAACTAGAGCACTGTTCTTATGACAGCTAAAAGTAAGTTGCTGCTCTCTACCAGCAGTTTTCTTATTGATAACGACCCATGTAAAATATGTTTGCCTCTTAAGAGCTACCTAGCATGCAGGCAGGTGGTTTATGCTATAAAGAGAACTGACGAACACGGATCAAAACTTTTTTTTTTCTGCCACCATAGTGCCGTCTTCAATTATGGAGATTAGTGTAACTGGTATGTTTTTATGCAATAAGATAGCGACGACTGTTCTGTTGGTAAGATACAATCGTGGTTTATTGACACCATAGATTTTACCTGCTGTCAAAGGTTGTATGAATGTTTGGATAAAGTATAGTTATCACCAATCATGGACTATGTATAGATTAGTCCTTAATGACAACCGCAAAGTTGTAACGAAATTACTGACGGAATGATTCATTATCGATAAATCGAGAGTAGCACACAAGAACGAAAAAAAAAAGAAACTTCACGCCCATATCCCCGAAGAGGTAGGCAGAGGTACAACCAAGGCACCCACGACTAGCCGGTAGACACTAAGTCCCACAATGTGATAGGTGGCAAGCCTATCGCCAACCGGGCACATTTCCAATCCCGACCAACATTTTTTTTTATTAAAAAATTGGAAAAATCCAATTTTCTTTTTGTTGGCCGACCCGGGATTCGAACCCGAGAACACAAGAACGAAAAACATTAATAGATAAACTCAAGATGTTACGCAAATTACCAGCGCAAAGAAGGGTTCTTTTGAAAAGAAAATTTTGGGAAAAAACCAATGCACTAAATGGTATAACAAATATGGAATTTAGGACGAAATTTTAGAAGGAAATGAATTTCACTTCAAACTTTATCACGTGTATCAAAATGGCGGCGTCATCAATTTCCGAACTAGCACCTGGTAACGTCCGCAATTCAGAATTCGAAATGAAATTCCTTTTATGGTTTATTATTTGCTATTTAAATTTAAATGTTTAGAATACATTCAAAATAACAGTAAATGAAACAGGGCAAGTACATTTTTTAATAGCAAATTATTTGATATGATTTTAGTTTAAAAGCCACTTTCTTTATGGACAGTTACTTTACTCTTTGCCCACTTTTGCATCGTCATAAGTAAAGTGG
Source organism: Calephelis virginiensis (assembly GCA_002245475.1). Classification (NCBI taxonomy): domain Eukaryota; kingdom Metazoa; phylum Arthropoda; class Insecta; order Lepidoptera; family Riodinidae; genus Calephelis; species Calephelis virginiensis. The sequence continues at coordinate 43,502 of NJDC01005446.1, forward strand.
CCTAACTCAAAATTTTGGAAACACAAAATTAGACAATTAGGAATCTACAATTTAGGCAATAAAAGCGCGTAATTTTTTGGTTATCCATTAAAATGTTTTAAATAAAAAAATCTGGCTGTTTTTCTGTTAAGCTTCAGCGGCGAAACCACGATACCAATTTTGATAACATTTCAGAAAGGTCCATATAGTCAAAGACCCGACTTCAAATGTAGGCGACTTGTTTGTGAAAATCAAAATCATGTTGAAATTATGCAATGGTGATGAAAGAAGTGACATATGACTAGGTGATAGAGTTTCGTAGTTAATATATATTTTACCTTTTACATAAATATCACTCGACAAATTACACAAATATTACAATTTATATCCCCAAAGTAAGTAAAGTTTAAGGCCAAATGGTAATATTTATTTATGAATACGTTTTACCTAGATACGTGAAAATTCTATTTCTTGCAATACCGACTGCGCTACTTAAGAGATAAATTTCTGTCACATCTTGATATATGACACCTTTTAGAATGTGTTAGGATACACATAAATATATTTGTACCTCATGCTTTAGAGATAGATGGCGACTGTTTATTATGTTAGAGGTCAGCGAACACACACAAGGTTTACTTGATGGTATGAAACAACTATTGCTTATATACACTAAAGACGTTACAGGGGCGTTGTTTTCCAGAGGTCGGGATGGAAAGGCTATTCAAATTAATTTATTAATCAAGGCAGGTACTGTATCGTATTCTTATCATCCTCATATTATACAGACTCAGATACAAAAAACAAAATTATTTTCTTCACACCCATAACCCCGAAGTTGTAGGCAGAGGCACTACCAGGGCACCCAAATATAGCCGAAGACACTAAGACCCACAATGTGGATACATGGCAAGTCTATTGCCTATCGGGCACGTGTCCAATCCCGAGCATTTTTTTTTAGAAAATTGGAAAAGCAAAATTTTTATTTTTGATGTCCGACCCGGAAATCGAACCCGGGACCTCGTGTAGTCAAGTCCAACACCTGAACCGCTAGACCATATAGATGATAATTAACTTAATGTACATATAAGTCATATTATTGAGCAAGGCTAGCCCACCGAAAATTATAGTCATTATGGCGGAAAGAACTTTCCGGGTAGACCGGGCAAGATGCTGCATATCACTACCACCAGTAATCTTGTTGGTAATTATCTATATTTTAACCAGTGCTCGCCGCTTACGAGCTGTCTGGCAGAAAGGCCTATTCTTTTGCCCCGTGTTGGTCCGGGCTCCTTTGAAGAATAGACCATCTGCCTTCCTGCCAGGCAGCTCGTGAAAGGCGAGCAAAGGCTTACCGTCACTAACACCCTGACATCTGACTAGGTGGTAGAGTTTCGCAGCGACTCATCCAGATTGGTACCACCGCCTTACCTGTTCCTGCCGCCATAACGTCATGACGTGTTCCGGTTCTGAGGGTAAGGTAGCCGGTAAACTTACATTTGCTCAAAGCCTAACATCCCGGCCTCAGGTTGGCAACCATTACCACCTTTGGTGTCTCTAGGCGGCGGGATTTTCTTACCATCAGGAAATCTGTCTGCTTGTTTGCCTTCCAATATTATAATATAATAATAATATACTCAGCGAACACCGACCAACACCAGTTAAAAAAAAATACTTTTTTTAAACATATGTTTTGGTATACCTATGCTACGTATCTTTAAGGTCTATATGAATATTCAATATTGTATAAGTCGTCATTCCTTTGAACTTATGTAGATTTTATTCAACAGCCACATTTTTTCGAAGGGCACAATACGTTTCGAAATTAATTATCACGTTTGGTTTCGTTCGCCCAAGGGTCTCGTTTAACACTTATGTATGTTTAAGGCAAATACGTTTTTTAAAATATAAATTAAAACTAAAAATCAATGTCTTAAGTAACGACCGCGAAAACACTTACATTGCTGTAAGAACATTGGCATTAAAAAGAAAGAAAACACTGCTCGATACACAAATGACAAAACCAACCCGTCAAAGAAATCATCACAACTTTCTTAAAAAAAGTTCCATGTTTCTTTGTCTGATTCCGATAAACTCAAAACTTTACTATAACATAAAGTTAATCCCCTGAGAGACATGTATGTATAGCTATTGAATGTATTGTATAAAATGGTTAAAATTTGACGGTATTAATGTAACATGTTAATATTCAAACCCATTGTTAGATTCAATCAAAAACACTGCTAAAAACCTTTGAAATATAACAATGTCATGTACTAGCTTTTACTAGCGGCTTTGCCCCCGAACCAATTCATATTGTTTCTATTACTTATACTCTATATTTTATTCTAATGTATAAACAACATTTTTGTGAAGTTCATAATTTCGTTCAGTAGTTTGGCGTGAGAGAGTTACAAACACCCACATATTCTCAAAACTTTCGCATTGACAGTATTATTAGAATGATAAAATTGTGCCTCTTTTATAGGTCTAAAAAAAGTCTGCCTCGGGATAGGTCTACTTTGTAAACATAATTAAACCATATCCACGTTGTAACTATAAAGTTATTTCAACGAATACAGTTATAAGTGACTGAAATTAACTGAAATTAAACGCTTTGATTAAATTAAGTATTTTATGCATCTTGTGATAACTCTTTACTTAAAACGATTTCATTAAATATCTCAGATGTTTTCGTAAAACTAAAAACTTACAAGAAATTGACGCTTAGAGCTACACTATCCTCGCACATCTCGGATAATCAGCTTCTTCATACGAGTGATATAAATTTTAAAGATTGGATTCATGTTGCATAAATAAATATACCCGATTTCTTAGAATGTTTTTGAATTACAACACAATAACGATTTATTGTCTACCAAATACAAAGAAATCACAAACACATTGAATAAAACCTATACTGTAAGATACACAAAGGTGTCAAAATCGCCAAGTCAGCGGTCTTTTCAGGCAACCCTAACATGGAAACAAAATTCAGTAGGATATTAGTAGTTGTGCTCTGAACAATATTAAAAAATAAAATTATATTGTCCCCGTGTTGGTCCGGGCTCCTTTGCAGATTAACCATCTGCGCCTTCCTGCCAGGCAGCTCGTACAAGACGAGCATAGGCTTACCGTCACTAGCACCGTGACATCTGACCAGATGGTAGAGTTTCGCAGCGACTCACCCGGATTAGTACCACCGTCCTACCTATTCCTGCCGCCATGACGTCATTACGTGTTCCGGTTCGGAGGGTAGCCGGTAACCTTACTTTTGTTCCAGGCCTTACACCCCGGCCTCAGGTTGGCAACGCACTATTACCACGTTTAGTGTCTCTAAACGGCGGGAATTTCTTACCATGAGGAAATCCGTCTGCTTGTTTGCCTACCAATATTAAAAAAATAAAAAGAAAAATAATTTTGTTAACCTACCGGGGATCTCACCCGGGACCAAGTCCGTATGTCTGTCGGTGCTTTATACTTTCAAGATTTAACCGCTGCACCGATTTAAATAAAATTTTATACGTAAGTATTGAAAAAATAGTCTATCTTTCTATATCTTCAAACGTAGACTAGAAAGACTACTTAAAAAGACTATATAGTAAAGTCCTGAAGCAGGATATTGGAGATGTATGTTGAAATTGATTGATAAAAGTTTATATCACCTGGTAAAATAATCTTAAAATAAAATATATTTATTTTAAAAGTAATATTTGTGAATTTATGTAATAAATTTTCAGCTGGTTCGGTCATGTGGAAAGAATGACAGATGAAAGATTAACAAAGCAGATATACAATGCGAATGTGGATGGATGTAGGTACCCGGGGAGACCAAGGCTGACATTTCACGATCAGATCAATCGGATATTATCCGAGAGTGGTGTCAAGAGTCTCCGAAACCGGCGTATTTGCATGAAAAGGGTTATGAATGTGAAGGAAACAAGACAGGTTTGTCAGGATCGTGAGGTCTGGCACTCAATACTCTCCTACTGCCTACCCCGTAAGGGACTTGGCGTGAAGATATGTATGTAAATTTTATTAAAGTGCGGAATTGTACAGCAATTGTAATTTAAAATTGTTAAAAATGTATTTACTAGGTGGTTATTACCACAAATTCTGGATCTGATGACTGTATCTCTGGGTAATCAAAAACATACCCATAGCATTTTTTGTGTACGACAAAATATTGAAATCGAAATCAATTGTTTTTGTAGTCTTATTTCCCTAAGTATTTTTTATTTGATTTTTTCATTTTCACAATTTACTCTAACACAGTTTTAGTATACATTTTCTGATTAAATCAACCTTAATTATCCTTTCATTTTAAAAAGTACAGCAATAAAATTGCAATTCCAATAATACGTCGGGCAATGAAACTGTAGTAAACAGCCTGAAGTGACAGTAAGGAAACTGCTTTGTTTGGGAGCTGACACAGATTGCTACATTTAGGCTTAGCGCACATTGTAGTCACGACAGTTTTACGACAAACGATAGACCTACAAATTTTAAGGAAAAAAAATCAACGGTTCAAATAGTTACAGCATTGGTCGACTTGAGATGAAAGGGAACGTTTAAATTTTGTCTGTTTATGTGGGCAACATTTTTTCAATGTGATAGGTGGCAAGCCGACTACCAAGCGGGCATATATCCAATCCCAAGCAACATTTTTTTATTAGGAAATTGGAAAAACCACTTTTTTTGTGGAAATCGAACTTTTTTGTTGACCTCATGAAGTCAAAGCCATAAATGTGAATTTCATCTGTAAAAATTAATTTATTTAGAACCGTCTATCTATAGGATATTCCTTTCTTGTACCTTTTTCGTAGGTAGTTCTACGAAAAAGGTACAAGAAAGGAATTTAAAATATCACCACAGGATTTGAATTCTCAGTAACTCAAACGGTTAGGGCATTCATACAAGCCAACGAAAGGGTACAAGTTCAAATCCAGACTGAGGCAATTTATTTTTTTTGAAATTTGTAGAAATTTAACCCAAGCACAGGGCAAGTGTTAAAATAAAAATACGCATACCTTGATAAACTGTTTTGTCGTTGATGTGCGCGCCCGTATAAAAGGGGAGCCGATAATCGTTAGTCAGACTTGTCGATGCAGTTTTTGTGGCTACTAGATAATTTTATCTATGTTCGAAGCGTCCCTATGTTTTTTGAAACATAATACTTTGTCTTTAAAAGTATCGTGAGTGCTGTATGCGCTCACCCTTACAATATCATCCTGAAAGCTCGAATGTTTTAACAGACACAATAACAAATGAAAAACTTACGACTTAATTTATTTGTTGCGAGTTAATTTTCATGGACGTTTTAAAAGAATTTTGCGTAGTTTTTTAACGAAACAATTATTTAACCCCGTTTATATCTAACTAGCGGCCCGCACCGGCTTCGTAGAGGTATAAAATATAAATACTCCTCTTTAAACACTTTATCTATTAAAGAAAATCGCATCAAAATCCGTTGCGTAGTTTGAAAGATTAAGCATTCAAAGGGACACAGGGACAGAAAACGCGACTTTGTTTTATTCTATATAGTGATGCTGATTAGTTACATAAAAAATAAGTACTTTCCCCGATTTCCTTGGAATTCCATAATCAGACACTGACTTGATGAATACGACTACCTGGGAAAATAAAAAAAAAAAAATTTAAAATCGGTTCAGAAAGGGCGGAGAAATTGATAAAAAATATTGAAATCGAACACATAACCTTCTGCTTTTTTCGAAGTTGATTATAAAATGTAGCCTCAGAGATGTAGACGTCCAGTGTTTACGTCGACTAAATGTTGCCTCGAGTTTGGTTCCCGGTTAGGGGAACTCAAAATATATCTTAACAAGTTTCTAAGTAGCTCGGGTAAATGTCCGGTTTGCCGTGCCAATTTGCCGCGTAATGTATGAAACTTAATGCGTACGTTCGGTTAATCATGAATACAACGTGACCAATTCTCTTTCGGCTCAAAACGGGACACCAGTTTTCTTATCAATTAGCAATTGCATATTATACTATAGTACGATAAATAAATGTGTTTTTGATGCAGAAAATTTAAATTATTGTCAATAATAAAAAAATATATTTATTTATTGTATTACGTGATACGCACAGACGGTCGCACATAATAGATAATACTTGAATTTCAATTTGAGACACCCCAGTATACAACCGAAAAACGGGACGGTCCCGTTCAAAACGGAACGTCTGGTCACATTATGAATACCCTGTTCGCATCACTAGCAATCAATTACGAGATACGGACGTAAAGATTTTTATTTTTTTTAGACCGAGATTGTTTTTTTTAATTTACAAATTGAATGTATATTCCCTCGAACCCTTTGTAGCCCTGTATAGTAAGTTCTATTCCAATAACGTATCGGTCAATGGAACTGTACATAACACTTACTTGAAGTGACAGTAATGAAACTGTTTCGATTGAGAGCTGTCCCTTTTACTACAATCAAGCCCGAGACTCCGATGTTTTTTAGGATATAGCATATATTAGTAGAAACTTTTTGGATTGGCTATTGAAAACTAGATGATTTCTAACTGTGCACTCCGCTTTAATGAGACCTAGGGTTGCAAACTTTATTTAACAAAAAAAAGTATAAACTGGTTTGGATAAGCAAAAAATAAAGTATTAGAAAGAAAAAAAAGTATTATTCAAATAATATCTTTTTATTGCTTTAAAAACGTTTTTTCGTGTGTCTTTAGCACAATTTATTTTATAATGGGTAAGCTATCAGATGCATTTTTAAGTACAACTGTACTTTTCACTGTAAATTATTTATCATCATTAGTGATTTTTTTGAATCTATTTAAGTCTTATTTATTTACCTTATATATTCTTCAATTATAAACAAAAGTATCGGACCATTTTTGTACCACATCATCAGAATGACACCTGTCCTGCCAATGTCACATCCACAACTGACATCTTACATTTTTTTTTGTAATTATAAATCGTCAAGTACCCATAATGTGTATTTTGTTTCACCCGTCATGGGAATGGTTAAAAATAAAGTATTTTGCATACTTTATTTGTATGTAAAAGTATAACGTATAATTACCAAAAATAAAGTAGAATACGAATATTAACGTATTATAAAGTATGGTTGGCAACCCTAAATTGAGACCCCACACCCGCTGCCTCGAACGGCGCTCAGTAGCGATAGCATCTTTGTCACCGTTATCAAAACCGATCTTTTATCAACATTAAAAATGATAAATAAATAATGAAAATGACGAAGTGCATAGCTAATTCGTACGGGTTGTACTTTTGTAATCGTCGATGTTTGCTAGAATTTAATTTTTATACAATTTATCAATACCACTTATACTATCCACAGTATATTTGACCGCCTCGTTGGTCGAGTGGCTAGCTTACACGCCTAACTACACCGATCATCCGCGAGGCTTGGGTTCGGTTCCCGACGGTGGCAGACATTTGTGTGACGAACATTTAGATGTCTGCATTTCCTAGTCTGGGTCTTTATTAAACTTATTCTGGTATCTATTTAAGTATTTCTATGTATTAGAATCGTTGACTAACATCCATAACACAAGCATATAATTTGCTTACTCTAGGTTAGATTAAATTTGTGTAACTTGTCCAAAGATATTTATTTATTTATTTGTTATTTATTTGTATTATTTTCTTTTAAACAACCGATTTTGCTGTAGAAGCATCATTTGGGCTATTTTTAATAACCCTTATAATAAAAATATATTTTGGAAAGTATAAGTGATATTGATAATCTATGTCTAAAACTTGATGAGCCGATTGATTTTGCTGTGTTAACTGTTTTCGATATAAATCTCCTGACGATAGTAACATAACGAAAAAAGAACTATCAAAATTTGTTCATCCGACGACACGTGATGCGATGACTAATGGAAATAGTAGAGGATATTCTTGCGCTGACAATACTTCAGACAAGTAGTTAGTCTATACTAATATTATAAAGAGGAAAAGTTTGATTTTTTGTTTGTTTGTTTCTTTGTTTGAAATGAATAGGCTCCGAACCTACTGGACTGATTTCAAAAATTCGTTCACCTTTAGAATGCTACATTATCCCTGAGTAACATAAGC
>NJDC01005453.1:13132-28413 GCA_002245475.1 Calephelis virginiensis
TTTTGTTTGTCTATTACAAACCTACCTAGTCTGAACCAAAATGTCAACGGCAGCAATTATCGTGCCAATCTCGCTTGATAAACAGATAATGTTACACTCTAAGTGAGAAGGGTCTGCCGGAAAGGTCAAATGGAAGTCGTCGAGTAGTTTATAACACTTATATGCTTCTTGGCCAATAATCTGAGTTTTGTCCGACCTATTGTCTAGAAGCAGAGTTGTATAAAAGTTTTGTAAATTTCTCACCGCTTAAGTCTTTTTTTCACGTAGGTGCCTAATATTGAAAATACGTTTTCTCCAAATCGTCAAATACCTTTTAGCGCACAATAAATGCTATCTAATAAAAAAAAAAACTTAGAAATGTCTTTAACTTTTGGCAGGGTTTTTATTTTTTTACAGTTTTACTGATGCGTACCTAAATAATCAATTTTTATTGTGGTCAAAACTGTAGAAAAGCGTAGGTATTTTATCGCTGAAAGTAAACACTATGAAAAACATTTTTTTAAAGTTTAATTTTAAACACTACCAACATTAACATAAAATATTATTTTAATTAATATTACAACACATGAAAATACCTGAAATATGTTCTAATTTAAGTAATACATAAAAATGCTAGGTCAATAAAAAAAAAATAATTAAAGTTACTTAGGTTATTCAGTGACAGTATAGTTTAATAATTCAATAACTAAGGAATTCATAATATTTAAATTGTAACACATGAACAAATAATTATTTTACTTCGAAATTCTACACTAACTCGTGGTAGGTATCTACGTCAACAAGTGATATCTATAGGCGATGACGAAAATGGCGCATACGTAATAACTAATAGCAATTAATAGCAATAGCAATCGCAAGTACATATGGCCTATATAAATTATTGCGATTAGAATACTAGGTGATAAAAAAATTAAATTTCTACGCAATTAAGTATGTACATCAATCGTTGGAACTTATAAATATGTTAGTCGCTATCTACTTATCAGATACTGCTACGTGTTAAATTCTAGAATTTATACCGAGGTAAATTGTTACGTAGTTCATACGTTATGTAACACATACTGTAACAATCATATGCCTTAGGCTTATGAGAGTGATTATTAGAATTACCTATAGTAAGTTACTGGGCGTTACCCCAGTAACTTACCATAATAAGTACCTACATAATATGTTCAGATTTATATAGACGGTTTTTTCATTTATGTGTTTGTCTCAAAATATAACAATAAGTATTAATTATAGAACAAAAAGTATTACATACTTATAGTAAAATTTAGTAAGTAGATATGTAAAATCTCATTTTAATGTTTATTCTATTCTGAGCAGTTAAATTAATAACTTTAGTGGTTTTAATATATATCTACTAATAGTTATATTTAGTACATTCTTAAAGTGCTATTATCTTCTCTAACATAGTTAAGCTGTTTTATACCTTTTTATTACGAGTGGAAATCCTCATGGATACCCGCCGCTTTAGGGGCAGTGGCGGGTTATGCCGCACTCCTACCGGTTAAAACCATTCGGTGACCATCTTCTGTGCGTATCGAGTGTGGGATCTCCGAAGAACGCACCGCTGTCACCCTTACACCTGCCCGCAGGTTCATCCGCTCAGAAGCCTCCATCTTCTGATGCCATCACTTTCACGACAGCAGCATTGGGTTACACCATGCTATGCTGCCTCACGTCCCGGGCTGCTTTTTAAGCCAACTGACACCCCGATCACTCACCCCCCAACCCCCTTTTAGTCGCCTCTTACGACAGACAGAGGATACCGTAGCCCTATTCGTCGCCCGGTACTACAGGGCCCAAGCTGTTATATACCTAGATAGTTAAGCTGTTGTATACCTAATATTTAATGTTAAATAAGTAGGTATAACTTAATCAGACGTTCCTCTTAACACAGCGTAGTAGCTATACGCCGTTCGCACGACCTGAAAAAAAAAGTAGCTTCACATCCGCATCCTTTAAGAGGGGGCAAAGGTACAACAGAGTTTAGTGTTGGTCTGGGTTCTCTGTGTTGAATAAAACATCTGTGTAGAATATAATAGACAATCTGATGATTTGACTTTGCCTGACAGGTAGTAAGAGACAAGAGTAGATAAGATGTGTCATTTAATCAACAAGACCACTATGAAGTGAAGAATGCTGTGATGCAACTTGTCCGGGTAGGGGATCCACCGCCTTACCTATTCGTGCCACCATAATGACTGTCATGTTCCAGTCCGGATGGTAAGGTTGCCGGTATACTTGCAGAATTGGCCTAGTATCCCAGGCACAGGACAGCGACGCACCTATAAATTCTATGGTGTATATTGGCTACGGTTGTCTCTTACCATCAGAAGACCCGTTGTTCATTAATTCCCATAACAAAAGCGACCAGACACATCATTAGCAGAACGTATTTGTCTCACAACATGAGGTGGCAAACCTAAGCGTGTGCCCCAGCAAGAAAGTAGCACCTAGAGTGACATGAGTGGGACAAATAATTAGTGCTCGATGTGCTGTAAATGTGCGCCGAATAAAAAATTTGTGCATGTTGTCGTTTTGGAAATAAACGGTAACGGAAAAAACATCTTAGGTTGAGACAGTAATTTGTGCAGTCACGTCAAAGTTAGAACGCCGTTTTTTGACTTTAATTCATATTATTCAAAAACGCATGTATGTATGCTTTTGAATTTTTTTTATAGTAAATATACACGTTAAGAACCGAATACAGTTTTCACTGACCTTATATATTTTCTTATTTAGGCGCTACAATTTTTTTTTGATTTTTGGAAAAACCGCGATTACTTGAAAACTGTAATGTCGTTTTAAATCTAATTTTGTCACAAATACCCACAAATTAACAGGCGCACATATAATAATCTTTGAGATACATAATTTTGCAAAACGTTACCGCGACAGGAAACGCAATATCTCAAAAACCTGAAGATGCACAAATTTTATTTTTCACAAATTGCACACAATTTTGCACAAATTTCCACAAATATAAGGTCTCTGCTCATACATAAATTTTAACTCTCCGATAATTAGTTTAGATTTTTCTTGCTGTGGTAACGTTTCCCTAGCAAGAAGTGTTTTTTCCGTTTATTTCCAAACCCACAACATGCACAATTTTTTTATTCGGCGCACATTTACAGCACATCGAGCACTAATTATTTGTCCCACTCATATCACTCTAGGTGCTACTTTCTTGCACACTAGGTTGTGTGCGTTACCCCAGTTAGCCAACCGGGCACTTGTCTGTTCCCACGCAACGTTATTTGATAGAAAATATAATTAAATCTGTTTTGAGTTGCCTAACCCGGAATCGCAGGCAGCTCGTGAAAGGCAAGCATAGGCTTACCATCACCAACACCGTGACATCTTACTACATGGCAGAGTTTTGCAAGGACTAGCCCGGATTGGTACCACCGCCAGTCACGTATTACGTATTCCTGCCGCCATAACGTCAGTACTTGGCGTTGATATGTTCCGGTTCTGAGGATAAACTTACTTTTGATCAAGGCCTAATATCCTAGCCTCAGGTTGGCAATGCATCATAACCACATTTGGTGTCTCTAGGCGGCATGAATTTCTTACCATTAGGAAATTAGTCTGCTTGATTGCCTTTTAAAGTATTGATACAGGTGTCAGCGATGTTATAAAACTAATAAAACATTGGGACTATTAAACACTATTAGGACGCCTTCGTGTGTGCAGGACCTTAAAGTATTTTTCCACTGTCTGTACATGTAAAATGACTTATGTATATAGTTCGTGCGGGCTTCAAATTGGGAAGATAATGTTATTGCCTATTGGGCTAAACCTTAGAAATCTGTGCCGATGACACTTTTTCTTCAATGTTCTGATTGGGTTACCAATGAATGACCTCACGTCTTATCTTTAATTTTCACGAAGCTTTAATTTACCCCTACCCTTACCTTATTAATTCGACGAGTAAAAAATTCGGAGTAAACGCTTGAGTAGGTATTCATTACAGAAACTAAGCATCAATTATAATACCCATAAAAAAGCGAAATCACGTTAGTTACTTTTTTATTAAATCAAGAACGGATTCACCGATTTTAAATTGTAGAAGAAAACATGAAGAATAAGTAAATATCTAAACTTCATTTAAACGGGTCGGGCACTACTGTTTATTTGTAGCAAACAGAATTCACCACGAAAAACTGAAAAATAATACCTAATATGGAAAAATTTTTTTAACATTCAAACATTAAAAACTCCCCTTAGTTTTTACAAATTCAACTAGCTTGTTATACCTAATAATAAGTAGGTGTTACATACCGAAAAAAAAGACGCGTTGAACTCCGTGAGTGCCGACAGAAGTGAAAACTTGAATATCAACGTTGTGCATTTTTGATATGTTGGAATGGTTAGGGAATAATTTTGCACGAATTGCTTTAATTATCAGTATGAAAGAACTCTCATTTATGCACATATATCATTTTCATATCAATAACCTGCGTTTGGTTTGACAAGAACTCGCTAAAGTCGGCTAGGAGCGTCGTCATATTATCTGTACATCGAACATTGCTCGTCTACAAATCGTATTTTTAAGATGGAACAAATAGAGCAATGTCTGTTGATATTATACGTACCTATCTGCTATCTGTGAGAATGTAATGGTAGGTATATTGCGACGTCTTATCCATTGCGCATCCTATAGTCTTCGGAAATATCTAAGCAATATAAAAACATCAATGAATCTACGTTTTATTTTAGATCTCGCGCAGTCTTATTCGCGCATGCGCAGTGCGCCGTCTTACGTTCTGACGATCTGTCGCGAGTTTAGAAGTTTTTACCCATTCCAAAAAAAGTGCGCAACGCCGCTAAAGAAGTTTTCACTTCAAAAATGCGCCAAACGCGATAGACATATTTCCATACACCAGCTGGTGCGGGGTAGTTCTAGTGATGTACGTAATGCATTGCCGAATAATAGCTATATTTAAATCTCTGTCTAAAGTTGCAAACGAACTATTGGACGCGGCTGGCAGCCGCGACTTACTGGGTATCTAGATAATGAAGGTACACTGAGCCGTGGAAACTATCGGACGTAAGTCGCGCCCGTAAAGCGCGGCTGATATGTTTCAAGCTTAAGAGTAACTAAAAACTTACATTTATAAAAGAGGGTAGATCAAGAGAATGCATGAAACCAGCGTTTAGTCGACGTTGTCGTGACATTCCAACACACAACCCCGCGATTTCCCGACGTATTTTCGGACTGAGGCACCAGTATGCTGCACAAAATGGACCTTCGCCTAGACCAACGTAACTCTGTAAAAAAGGTTTAATTAAAAAGTTATAAGTTCGCTTAATTTCATTATAAGTTAAAAAGTAAAACACCATGAAGTATTACGATCTGATTACCTGAAGGTAGTTACAATGTTGGCAAATCTAACTATGAAACTTATCCTATTCCTAACTTATTTATTAGTTTTACTTTACTAAATGGGAGGCAATTCTATCAATCAATCAGCGATTGTAGTCGCTCGTGCGTAAATTTACGAGATACGTTACTCTTCAAAACTTGACATGATATTTACGAGCAATGGCGTAAGAAGTAATTGCTTCTATGGTCTATCGGTCTGCTGTCGAACTTGACTTCATGAAATCCCGGTTTCGGTACCCAAGTAGGCAAACATTTTTTTGTCAATTTTGTAATATAAAAAAACAAAGTTGTCCGGGATTGGATAGTTACCCGATTGGCGATAGGTTTGCAACCTCTCACAATGTGGGACTCAGTGTCTTCGGAAAGTCTTGGATGCCCATGTTGTACATTTGACTACCTCTTATATATGATAAGTAAGACGATGTGGGTATATTTACCCATCCGGCAAGTCACCGTAATCTGGAAAACTGTCGCTTAGCCACAGATCATGTTTTAATGGTAAGTAAACTGGTCGATTTTTACAAGGCAGTTTGGTTAGGAGATAGGTAGGTACTGCTTAGTTTCCAAAGACTAGCATTCTAAGCATTGTAAAAAGTTTTCTGATTCCTCTAAACTACATACAAAATAAATTTTAGCTGCCGAAGGAAATAGAGGGGTCCTATAAGTTAGACGTGCCTGTGCGTTTGCGCGTGCGTGCATATATCGATTTATTTGTTTATCTTACTGTCTGTAGATATATGTCATAACTCATAAACGATTGGACTGATTGCAACGATTATTATTTTATGGAAAAACTTGTGATCTAGATGGTTCTTAACTATATTACGGATTACAAATAGGTTATGACAATGGTTACTGATTTTTTAAATGTTATGATTAAGTATTATGAACAAAACCAACAAAAAAGCACAACCCACGCAATGAATAGCAGAGATCGGATCCAAGATGAAAGTGTATAAATCTAGAAGGTGAACGATTTCCTTGAATGTGATTAAAGTAGACTGATAGAAAATACTTTCTTCGATAAAGACTTCCAGTCTGTTTGATTTAAAAAAAGAAGCATATTTCGTCGATATAGATGTGTGACTAATTTCAGAAATTTTCAAGCTACAGCCAATTCCACCATCAAATTAGTAAAGTGATAAAAATCACACTGACTCATTATCAAATACTTAGGTGTAATTAGGCTTATTGGCTAGTCTGTATTCCTACATGAGTTTAAATGCTAGTACTAGTATAAATGACTAATTTTGTGGAAAATATCACGACGTAGATAACGAAATATTTGGGATTATTGAAACAAAAATGTCGGAAATTAAAGTAATTAATGTCAATTTAAACGGCTGCAAAAAGGAGGTAGTGCTTAATTGCAATGCATGATTTTTTAAGTGGGTAACGCGATGGCTTTGCCTTAACTAGGTGCTAACGTGTTAATAATTTATTAATATTTTTGTATAATTGGGTTGTGTTGGAGTAGAAAAATTGAAAACTATGGAATAATTTATGTATTTTTAACTAACTCCCAAATGAGGAGCTTCTCAATTCGAATACAAGTTTATTGTATGTTTTATTACGCGAGTGTCTTATTTAAATCTTGCTGACTTATATGCTTGAATTCTAAATTATTTTTTTATATATTTTAATCGATCTCTACGTCTTTCCTAAACCGATTTCGAAGATTCGTTTTTTGTTTGAAAGTGTATACTTCCCAGTTAGTTTCATTGCTACCAAATCTGAGTTTGGTGATGGAAACCTATGGAAATCGGTAAATATAGTAAGTAAGTATATTCAAGCCCATATTCCCGAAATGGTCAGCAGAGGCACAACTAGGCGACCCACCCGATGACATTGTACACAATGTGATAGTTGGTAAACCTATCGCCAACCGGCCATCTAATCCCGGGAAACATTATTTTTATTAGAAAATTGAAAATATACATTTCCTATTTTTTTTTGTTGCCTGAGTCGGGGATCGAACCCGGGACCTCAAGAAGTCAAGTCTGACGCCGCACCGCTAGACCATAGAGGCGATCGAAAAGATACAATATTTTTGTGTACGTAAATTCTGTACTAATTGGAATCAAAGTTGGTTTTTTTGCAGTTTTATTGCTTTTAAGTTTAATTTTGTTTACTTTAGAGGACGTAGTAATGGTTATTGGTGCCGGTTTTTAAGTTTTACTGCGCTCCAAATATTATAGCTTGTGTCAACCCTAAAAGGAATAAGTATTTACATTTTTACAGTTAGCACATAATAAATAAATAAATAGTATCGCGTCTGTGGTCTAGCGGTTCAGTTGTTGGACTTGACTGCATGAATTCGAATCCCGGGTCGAGCAACAAAAATAAAATTGGGTTTTTTCAATTTTCTAATAAAAAAAAGTTGCTCGGGATTGGATATGTGCCCGGCTGGCGATAGGCTTGCCACCTATCATATTGTGGGACTAAGTGTCTTCGGCTAGTCGTGGGTGCTCTGGTTGTGCCTCGCCTACCTCTTCGGGGATATGGGCGTGACGATACTTTTTCTTTTATAACTAGTATGATTAGTTAGAGTTCGACTCCCGCGGTCCTGTTTGTAGGATAGACCACCTGTCATTTTATTATATTTATTTAAAATTTATGCAAAATAGTGTACAATGGTGAACTTAATGCAGCATGGCATTCTCTACCTGCCTTGAAGCTCGTAAATGGCATGAAAAGGCGAAATAGGTCATTACCAATAAGTCTTTGTCCGGGCTCCTTTGCAGAATAGACCATCTGCCTTCCCGCCAGGCAGCTCGTAAAAGGCGAGCATAGGCTTACCGTCACTAACACCGTGACATCTGACTGGATGCTAGAGTTCCGCAGCGACTCATCCGGATTGGTAACACCGCCTCACCTATTCCTACCGCCACAACGTCATGACATGTTCCGATTTGGAGGGTAAGGTAGCCGGTAACCTTAATTTTGCTCGAGGCCTAACATCCCGGCCTAAGGTTGGCAATGCACCATTACCACCTTTGGTGTCTCTAGGCGACGTGAATTTCCACCATTAGAAAATCCATCTGCTTGTTTGCCTTCCAATATCATAAAAAAAAGACCACTGGTGGAAGAGTGCTCTGTAGCACCTTGCCCGGGTAAGGATCTACCGCCCTACCAATTCCTGCCGCCATAAATACAATGTCCGGAGGATAAGGTAACTGGAAGACCCAATTTGCCTAACAACCCGGCCTCAGGATACCGACGCACTTGAAAATTTTGTGGTGTTTATAGGCTGCCGTTATCTGTCAGGGAAGCCGCGTGCTTGTTCACTGTTTTTGACCATTGAAAAAAAATATATACCTAACTTAAAAAATATCTAAAGCAAAAGTGAACAAACTTCTAGCTTCGTACATCGCCATATTTAGCCCGACAGCACTTTCAATCAGATGAGTCGTGTGTATCCTAATGTTGCGATATTCGTTATCACTAAACAAATATTTTTGATAGGAATCTCTATTTGCCTGTTTTTTATGTAGGATATTCCAGAATTTTAAACAGGATAAACCAATTTTTGTCATTTCTTTGTTTTGAATTAAGTAGGTGCTTCGCTTTGCCCCATTAAACTTGATTAAGATTGACTAGTTGTTTCTCCGTTTTAATTTAATAATGCTTATTTTTGTTTAATTTGAGGACATATGTAACACTAGCTTTTGCTCGCGGCGTTGCTGGCGTAGTTAATGGTCCCACAGAAACATTTTTTTCGAGATAAAAAACTATCCTATGTTTTAATCCAAGTCACCCTCTATGTGTGCTAAATTTTATGAAAATCGGTTGGGCAGTTTTTGCGTCAAGGAGTATCAAACAAACATACAAACTTTCGCATTTATAATATTAATTTCAAGCACAGTTGATATTGGCAGTTTTTTGCTTTTAATAGTTAATTAAATTGTATATAAAAGCGCTCTATTATTTGTGTCAATGTGGAAGGAATGGCAGAAAAAGATTGGACATAACACTGATAATTATGCAATGCAAATGTGGAGATTACCGGATACTAAGACAGGTAGAGTAAGGATAGAGTAAGTAGTGGGCGAGCTCTAGGTCGACATTCAAACATCGCTCGGCCTACAAGCTAGGTCTGCAAGGACATTACAATTGGCACTCGAAACTGTTTCTCTACTCAACTAAATTTACTTTTGAATTTGGCGTAAAGGCGAACCTATCTTCTTCCTTAATGCATCCAAAATTAAACATTTACCTCATTCAAAACAGTGTCCCCGAAGTGGCAATATAGGTAGAGCTGTGTCAGTGTAGCACACATGTATTGTAGAAGACAAATCAGCTGTGTTGTACTCAATTCTTCCTGAAGTAATATAACATACCAGTTTTATACAGGGTTACTTTGAAAGGACCAGCCCAAGGGCTATGAAGATTTTGGCTTAACCACTGTTCGGCAATTTGTTTTTTTTTTTCGAAATTGCGTTCACTACTAATTTTTTCAAAAGTGTAAAGCCAATATCAATACAAATAATATTCTTAGAAAAAAACAAAAAAAACTCGTTAAGTGTCATATTCCGAAGATAAATACATCTAAAGTTTTACTATTAAAGGTTACGACAACGGGATTCAGATTGGTGTACTAGGTTACAACTTTAGGAGCTTATATCTTCGATTGGTGACACTTTACGCGTTTTTGTCTCAGATATTTTTTTGTTTGTATTGATGTTTGCTATCCATTTTTGAAAGAATTAATAGTGAACGTGATTTAAAAAAAAAAAAACAAAATGGCGGACAGTAGGTAAGCCAAGCTTCATACAAATATCTTTAAGGCTCTTTGAATATAAGGGTGTAAAGGTTTAAATGGTAGTGCATTTTAAATATTGTTGCCAAATCGCAACATTTATTATTATGAATGAAAATGAAACTGTCCACAAAAATGTTTAACTTGCTGCCATGCTATGTCGTATCTAGTGCGAGTCATGACGTCACCAGCGTGCGAATGCGACTGGGGTTGATGGGAACCAGTTTTATGCTTTTTTACGTTGTAACCATGAATCTTGTAATTTGCATCGGATAAAAATGTTTTATTTTTATTACTACATAGATCGAAAGTGTTATCGATTCTCAAAATTTGGCTGGTGCTTCAAATGTCACCCTTTTGTCTGGGTACACTTATTTGGCTCTCGATAATCTCAACCGAAAAAATACGTACCAACGTAATGTACGAAAAAATCTCTTTCAAATAAATCATCACACTAACGACATTTACTGAACTGTGGACAGAAAAGTTGGTCGCACTATAATCTCTGTCATAATATAAGTATGTTGAGGGTTACCCATGTAAACTGCACCGCTACTGAGCATAAGGTGAGTGTAGCCAAGATAAAATATATACCCAAAATTGTCTGGATTAATTTTCCCAACTCATTTACAGATCTAAAATACACAAATGCGTTAAAAAAAGTACAAAAAATATAAAGGGTTATTTTAACTAAAAGACTTAAGAGGTATGAAATAAGCTTAGACACGATAAAATAATGTTGTGAAATTTAAATGTCCCTATGGTCAAATTCAGCTTCCAACTTAGCACATAATATAGCTAACATCAGGTTCATTTAAACTAATTTTGCATGGTTACTCAACACATGCATGCAAAAGTTTCAGCTTGATTGGCAACCGAGAAGTTGATCAACTTCAACCTGCATGATTCCACCTGGACAAACATACATACGTTGCAAATAAAGTGAGAGCTTGTAAAAAGAAAATATATAAGGGGTATGTTAGGGTCGACATACAGCTGTTTCGGCTTGCAGAGTTAATAATAATATGTCCTTAAGCTTAGGTAATTTGTGCTACTTTCTTTTTTATGTTGTCTCAAAGCACAAGGGCGTAGCCAGGGTTCTACATGGAGGAGGCAGACAAAGAAAATCCTAGACTGTATTATTTTATTAAAGGTTTTTACTGTATTTAATAAGTACTTAGTAGATGTGTCATGTGATGTAATAATTAAATGTAATAGCCAGAAATAGCTTTACGGTTTTCCAATTTTTTTAAACTTACCTTTTTCTATTGCACCTTTTTTGGACAAATTTCTTGTCTACGCTTAACATACAAAGACTGGTTTGACGGTTTTCGGTTTTTCAGAATGTTGCAGTACTATGTCGATAACATAGTACTGCAACTCTCTCCTTTGCATCTGCCCCTTCTGCCCGTACCTCGCTACCCCCATTACATAATATTCTTTCAGATTAACAAGAGACAATAACCTACTGAAAAAAACTTACCTCAGTAACACAACGTGAATTTTGTGACACTTTGCAATCCGGCAATGAGCTCGAAAATCTTTTTTCTCAGAAAACTCACAAGATTTACCTTTACCTCCAATATCTTCACTATATTTATGAAGCAATGTAAATTGGCCACAAACAAATATCATCATTCCTACCACCGCTATATCGAATGCAACATGAACGGCAACACAGTATGCAGCAGCAATCACTTCAATGAAAATGGTAAAACAATATCCCACAAAACTGGAGTCTAAAGGTGACCATCCTGGCAAAATGTGAGGCAATTTATCAATAGCTTTACCTTGGTAAACATAAATCCCATATTCAATAAATGGTGCCAGTATGAAAACAACGGCTGTAAAACTATAAATTCTATATAAAACGGCTGATGTCCATTTAAACCTTTTTGTGTACAAATCAATGTGCTTATTAAAATTGTTCATTGTTATGTCCTCATCATCAGAATCCATGTCAAAATCATCACGATTATTAAGCTCGTTATTTTCCAATTCCGTTGATTTATTAATCAAATTAATCCATTCTTCTCTTTTGTTCTTCAAAGAATATAGTTTCAAGAAACCCATTCCACAGAAGGAGAGAATACTAAAACACGCAAATAGTTCTTTGAGGTCTTCCAAGGATATGATGAGTTCTACACATTGAGTGAGATTGGTGATAGTAAAACAGAAGATGCAGAACTTTGCGAACCAGTTTATACTTTGTCCTGTATCACTCCACCAGAGACCAGTATTTCGAATGCGATATTTGATAATATCATCCACTTTTTTGCTATGTTTAACATCAAACTGCTTCATGACGATCCTTGAATAAATCAAATGTGTAAAGTATTTTTTATGACAAGACAGCGAACAAGCATACGGATCTACTGATGGCAAGAAGCAATGGTAGACAAAACACATCACAGATGTTATGGATGCACCACTGTGTTGTGGCCGGATATTGGGCCTATTACCCAAGTGTACTGAATATCGTACTTTCAGGAACGGAACATGACACTATTATTATGACAGCAGGAAAAAATAAAGCGTTGGACCACTAGTGGTATTGTTGGTATTGAAATAAAGGAGACAAACGAAGCAGCAATTATCAGGTCATTTCACCAGATGAGGAAAGTAATCTCCATCTCCCACGAACAACTGTAACATCAGACATTCACAGTTGCGTTGATGTCTATTTAGAAATAAGTAAACTCTTTTCTTGAAGGTTCTTAAATCGTATTTTTCGGAACATGATTTCGCAATGGTGTGGTGCGAGGCAAAAAAGAATCTATGGAATTGCTGAGAAGACGAGCGCCATGTATCAATATAATAAAAAAGTATCTTCACGCCCATATCCCCGAAGAGATAGGCAGAGGCACAACCAGGGCACCCACGACTAGCCGAAGATACTAAGTCCCACAATGTTATAGGTGGCAAGCCTATCGCCAACCGGGCACATTTTCAATCCCGATTTTTTTTATTAGAAAATTGGAAAAATTCAATTTTCTTTGTATTGGCCGACCCGGGATTCGAACGCGGTACCTCATGCAGTCAAGTCCAACACCCGGACCGCTAGACCACAGAGGCGACAATATGATATCAATATGATAGGAGTGAAATTTACAGAATTGACGTGATATCCGCATTATTCTAGATAACTCCTGCGTCTCTGTGCAAAGCCGAAGGGTCACGTTGATTAGAAATACTTTGGTCGCCAATAATTTGAGCTAATGCCAATGTTAGCTACGCTGGATTCGATCAAATGCAAGAAATTGGTACTGAAAAGCCCTAGCCCAGAGGCGAAGAATTACTACAAATAAGGCCGGACTTGCGCCTTTTAAAGTTGTAGACGATGGGCTGGACAGAAGCACCTTTTTACGACCTGCCAGGCAGCTAGGCAAATGATATATTTAACACTAAGGATTGAGACGTTGTAATTGTTCTTTTCAAAGAAGGATCTCAAGGATTTTATTTCAATTTCATATAGCTTCATGAATTTCGACTATTTTGCAAAATTATTGTAAGAGTGATATTAAGCTACTACCCTTAGATGTGGTAATCGCAGGTGTATTTTGCGTACGCGCCCTGAGAGCTTTAAACGCGTGCTCTTGCCAACACATATCTCGTGGTGTCATCGGCGAGGGCGAGCGGGGAGCCCCGGCGTGGGATGACCTGAGGAACATGCAGAGGTAGGCGTGGGAGACCACGTTGGAGCGGTGGAACATTTCCCTCCCTGTCCCTTGACAGGTGACGGTGGAGGCAATCCAACCGGTCCTCCGAGGGTAGTTTGGGCGGTTCGGGTCGCTGACGTTCCGTCTTGTGCAGGTGCTGTCCGGGCATGGATGCTTCGGGAAGTATTTGCACAAGATCGCGCGATTGGAGGCGGCCCCCGCCTGCTACGAGTGTGGGGTGCCAGAAGATACGGCGTTTCACACGCTAGGAGAGTGCGTCGTCTGGGAATCACAGCGACGTACTCTCTCAATGGTCATAGGAGAAGACCTTTCGCTGCCGAGCGTCGTCACAGCCATGCTCGGTGGTTACAGGTCCTGGCAGGGCCGTGGTCTCCTTTTGCGAAGAAGTCCTGACGCAAAAGAAGACCGCGGAGCGGGCTCGGGAGGTCGATCACAACTCAGGTCCGCTAGCTTTCCCAGTTCAAATGTGACAAATAATAGGGTTCAACCTTAAGATGGTGATAGTGGTAATAGGTAAAAATTACTATAGATTAAGATGATATTTGTATTTCAAACTCTGTCACATTAAATTTTTTTTAAATATTCTATAAAGCTTAGCAATGCAAACACAAAGTAATCGAAGACCACTTAGGATGCAAAATAAATATTTGTTTTGTAAATAAAATAAATGTACAAAACGGAGCTGCAGTTATAAGTTACATACCCACAACAAATTTTCAACGAAAAAATGTAAGCCGGACACTAGCTCGGTAATGGAAACGACATTGCTTGGATATTCGTATTTAAATATACCGTTCTTTAGTTGGTTACGGATAAAGTTTCAATTTATAAAGTCTAAAAAGTATCCACAATTTTGTTATTATTTTTATGTCATGAGTTCAAATTATCATATAAGCAGACAGCTGTCTTGATGTCGCGCTTTATTTACTGCCTTCACGCAGTTTAGTCATATCAATAAAGTCCATGTGCTAGAATACGTACCTACCTGTAGAATTAAAAAAAAAAAATTTAAACGTCCATACTCAGAGACGTCAACATTGAGATTTAATCAGTCATTAAGTTTACATTTTTAATTAGTCTACTGGATGAGAAGCTAGAAGTTGGCTATAGCTTCAGGAATATATAATCCAGACAAGCTAAGGTTTAGGTGGACTGAATTTTTTTTAGTTTTCTCTATCACCAAAAATTTTTTTTTACAAAAACTGAAATATTTGTTGACAAACAGTACATACTGGCTACTTTCGTATTGTAAAAATGATAGTGTTGGGTACTGTGTCCTTTTTGTGATGGAGTTATATGATTAGAAGACCTAAATTGACATTATTATGTTCATTATTGGTTTTTAACAGGCCAAAAAAAGATGTCTGCTATTACTCAGTCAATAGCCAATAAAGTTATTATCAAAGATAGACTATGCTACCAAGGTAGTCCTATTTTAGTTCTATCA
>NJDC01005453.1:31667-44062 GCA_002245475.1 Calephelis virginiensis
TACGAAAGACAAGGATTTGGAAATCAGGGCCAGAATCTGATAGTAGACAGGATATTGGAAGAATCGAAGGAAACCTGGAAGATCTATAGACGCGCTTAGCGTTGTTTCGTAAATGCAATCTTAATACATGTATTACAGATACGTCATATCTTCATGCCATGTCTGTTGCGGAGTAGGTAGAGGTTATCAAAGTGTCACGATTCCTTGGAATCTTCCTAGTTTTTTAGGTCTTTTCAGATAACTACAGCCAACCATATTCGCATCGTACTTAAACCTGTTTTGTCGATCTCTCACATGTCATACTTCCCTGTTATGGAAAAAATTCTTTCTTTCACACCCCCCCTCTCCCTTTCTCCCTCTCTCTCTCTCTCTCTCTCTCTCTCTCTCTCTCTCTCTCTCTGAGCTCTCTATTTTGCGAAATACCTCTCGTTTTTTTGGTACGGGTGCGCTGAGTGGAATAGACCATTTGCCTATCTGCCTGGTAGCTCTTAATAGTTAAGCATAGGTTACATGTGTCATTTCCAGTAAGATCATTTGTGATAGAATGCTGTGCAGCGACAAGTCCTGGTAGGGATCTTTGGCTTTCCTTGACAAATCCGTATTTATAATATTAATTGTTACTATCTATCAAATGTTATCAAAATCAAATTATGAAAACAAAAAAATACATGAAATAAAATGTTTGAAAAAATTTAACCGACTTCAAAAATACGAATTCGAAATTGAAACATATTATTGTTTTAAAATCAAGGGAATTTGAAAGTGAAAAAATGCTATTTTTAAGACCTCTTTCACATCATCCACCACCTTTAAAAACAATCCAACATTAATCCATATCTAAGTACCTACTATGATAACTTTATAAAAAAAGTGGTGCCAATCGTAAATAAATTATGTTGTATGAAGAGCCGTGTTTCGACTTAATTTTCGATTAGTATATAGATACACATATTAGGGGTATCAAACACAAATTACAGAGGTGTGAACTCGATTGGATAGTAGATTTAAGGCCGGCCTTTTTCATGTATCACAAACATAATTCAAGCACAGCAAAACAGCAACAAACCGATTTCAATTGCATTAGTAATACATTGTCCAATTAATTACTTATATGAATTATTAAACATAAATCAGAAACTGCTTGTCAAATCTTAATTATATCTAGATGGGACTATGTTTCGGAGTAGGTACTAAACGTACATAAAAAACTGAAGTTTATAGGTTATATATATATATATAAGAATTAAGTTCTTGAAATTTTATTAATTACGAAACAAAAACCATAATATCTGTACCTCCTAAGTATACTAAGTCATCTAACAAAGAACATGGGCAATTTCCCGTACCTACCTATATTAAAGGAGATCATTATAAACCGTTTATGTATGAAAATTGTTTAAAGATATTTGCACACCACAATGTGGTAGAATATGTTGGTATTAACAAATATCTTTGTAACAGCTTTTAACACACATATTCAGCAAATAAATAAATTTCATTTTCATTTATTCACAATAAATACAATACACATATATAACTATGTTAGTGCTATGCACTTTACGAAAACCAGACTTAATTTTTTTATACAAGGGGAGGCAAACCACGGACATACGCAACACCAGGAGTATCACAGATGCGTTGCCGACCTTTAAGGAATGAGTACGCTCTTTTCTTGAAGGTACCTAAGTCATAATTGTTTGGGAATACTGCTCTCGGTCACTGATTCCACAAAATGAAAATCCACATTCCACAAAGTAAAATGAACTGAAAAATTTACTTCAGTAAAGAGATTAGTAAATTGACGGCAAACAACAGCTATTAGACATTTAATTAAATATTTTGTATGGAATGGTTGAAAATATATATGAAAAGTCGGCATTTTTTAACTTATAAACATGAAACTTTATTTTCGGGCTACTCATTAAAAATTATTAGATACGCATTTAAGCGTTTCTGGAAATTCCACCGAAAAGTGGTTGAAAGTTTGTATAAAAGTCCTGATGAATGGGCTATAAAGTCGCGGGTGACAGCTAGTTTCATGCATAAAATGATAACTATAAATAAAAAATGATATACTCTATAAAAATAATACTATAAACTGAAGGACTACAACGAGATGCTGTAATATTCAAACATGATTCTATCTACCGGAAGACAATAACTATTTTTTTATACTCAGTAAAATTAAATCACAGTAAAGCGCAATCTTTAATCACAATAGAAAGAACAAACATAATTAATAAAAAAATCATGATAATGCCAAGCAGTGAGAAGAAGAAATCTATTTGCCTTATAATACAAGAAACCAAACTAAATATACAATACGAAGCCAAAATATTATAATAATTAATCACAGTTCATGGACGTAATCATTCACATTAAAGCACTAATTAATGAAATTAATAATGAAATAAACAGTATAATTACTTTACTTGTTTACAGTCAAAACTGAAATTGTTAATAAAAAACATAAAAACAAATTATACAGTTTCCTCTAGCAGACGCTTTAAATTTTTCCAGGTTTCTGCTATAGTTCTTTTAATATTTTATACAAGCATATCCATGAACTTAATGTTACTATTAAAATAACATAAAAAACAATACTTGATGAAGAGAGCTTTACGTATAAATCACTTTCAACAGCAGTTACAGTTCAGGCAACACTTAAATGCGCCAGAAAGATCTGCAAAGATTGTGAGATTTGGCACTTGATACTCTCTGCCTAATCCGCAAGGGATGAAGGGTAAAGATATGTATGTGTGTATGCGCAGAACTCATTTCTAGCCGTCAAGGGGGATATGTTCGGAGAATTAACAGAGCGTACTGCGCTCATACTCATACTTGTTCATAATCGTGCTTCGTCTCTTTTGCTTGGATATAGTCGCATATTTTTTTTTATAAATTTTGTATTTTATCGTATGTCATTATTTTTTTATTTTTTTTTCTGTTATAGGAAGGCAAACAAGCAGACGGATTTCCTGATGGTAAGAAATTCACGCCGCCTAGAGACACCAAAGGTGGTAATGGTGCGTTGCCAACCTGAGGCCGGGATGTTAGGCCTCGAGCAAAATTAAGTTTACCAGCTACCTTACCTTCCGAACCGGAACACGTCATGACGTTATGGCGGCAGGAATAGGTAAGGCGGTGGTACCAATCCGGGCGAGTCGCTGCCAAACTCTACCACCTAGTCGGATGTCACGGTGTTAGTGAAGCGTAAGCCTATGCTCGCCTTTTACGAGCTGCCTGGCAAGGAAGGCAGATGGTCTATTCTACAAAGGAACCCGGACCAACACGGGGAAAATTAAAATAGCTATTGATATTTTTTATAAACACACAACCATTTGGATATATTATATATCTTAGTAGGATATGAAATAATTTTCTGACTTTTTTGTAACTGCATTGTCTTGTTTGTGACGCAAAGCAAAGGTTTACTATTTAATATAAGAAACCTAAAAAACTAAAAATTTTAAAAATCGATACAGCAGTTGTGTTGTAAGGAACTGAAATTTGTTTTATGGATATGTAGGTATAATGGTCACATAAGTCACCTGAATATTTCATTTTAGAAAAGTATGGCTCCTCGTGGCAAACAAACGACATCGTGTATTCTGAACAAATTAAATAAAAGCAGAGATGACGCCTCGCCGTCAGTTGAAAGGAAGATGGAAATAATATGGAGAAAAGTAATACTAATTGTTGTACTCCACATAAGCGGTTTTTATGGAGGTTACCTTTTTTTAGCTAAAGCAAAATGGGCCACATCGTTATTTGGTAAGTAATTTTTGCTTTATTTTTTTGTTTAAAAAATATTCAAGAACGAGTGAAGTGTATAAAAAAAAACCTTGTGATTTTTTTTTCTTAAATCCAGTGACTTAGGCCGGCGTTGCTGGTTTGATAAGCCTTGCTGGTGAACGTGACTTGGGTCAATCGTTAAACTGACGTTTCGTGGTTTATGATAGAAACGAAAGATTTTCCCAAACAAACGTTGATCTAAATATTGAACCTCGCTGTAAAGTACTACCACCCAAAATTTAGTATAAAACCGTTTTTTCGTGAAAAGTGAACCGTCAAATAGATACAAAACTTGTTCTCCCTCGTTTTGGGTTCTATACCTACACTAGTATTATAAAGCTGAAGAGTATGTTTGGTTCTTTGAACGCGCTTATCTCAGCACCTACTTTTCTGATTTTATAAATTCTGTTTGTGTTAGATAGCCCATAAAAGGCTTAAGGTACAGGAAAAGTCTTTCCAAATTAGTGTACGAAATTGTACCTGAACATTCAGAATATTTAACTAAATCAATAAAAAAATTAAAAAAAAACAATGACACGCGCAACGACACACTCGAAGATCCTATGTGTGTGTTACATCCCAATGACAGGTTTTGAACTGACTGATCCTAAAAATTAACTTAACAATTTTGTAAATGTAGCCGTGCAGTAAAAAATAGAATCAAGTTTATGTAACTACAAAAATGATTTACATAGGTACACACAATTTACATCCACAGTTAAACATATCCACCATTGTTCTCAATGCACAAATTAGCACGGTTGCTGA
Organism: Calephelis virginiensis; assembly: GCA_002245475.1. Lineage (NCBI taxonomy): Eukaryota > Metazoa > Arthropoda > Insecta > Lepidoptera > Riodinidae > Calephelis > Calephelis virginiensis. The sequence continues at coordinate 36,231 of NJDC01005453.1, forward strand.
TGTGTCTTTAAGTAATATTAGTAGGTTCCTATTATTCCTACAATTTTTAAGGCAAGTTCAGTTCAATTGTTAAATCTACTTTTAACGTCAGTCAAATCTTCGACCATATGAAGAAGTCAAAAGGCGTCTGGTCAGTTATTTTATTTTTCACTAGCTGCTACCTGCGGCTTCGCCCGCGTTTTCACAGAAACCCGGTGCGCGATCGGAATTAAAAATAGCCTATATGTTAATCCAGGTCACAATCTATCTGTCTTCCAAATTTCAGACAAATCCGTTCAGCCATTCGAGCGTGAAAGAGTAACAAACATCCATACATCCATACTTACAAACTTTCGCATTTATAATATTAATAGGATAGGATATAGGATGTTTCCAGACAGGTATTTCGAGCCCGTGGTTAAAATGTTGTTAGCTAATTTGATAAAGCCCTGTACATCATCACGCTAAGATCAATAGAAGTGGAATGAATGTTTCGAAATTGGGGGTTTTTATCCTATTGAGAGCGTCCGCTGCATGCGCTGCGTTTCGCAAAGATCTTTTATGGCAGAATTGTTCGACTTTGAAAATAAGCGTATTTCTATCTTTTAAGGTTAGCTCACTATAACCTTTTTTATGCTAACCAAATTTGTACTAAAGCATTATTTATTTGCATAGATGTTTTTGTAAATATAATATTAATTTTTATCCAAAGAAATACGTTATTTATCACAAGTATTTAGTTCAATTCAAAAAAATCCTTTTGCAAGTCTTTTGGTAAAAAACATGTTTGGATTTCAAATTGTGCTTGAAGTTAATATTTTTGGGCTTGTAATTTTTTTTAGTCAACTAAAATACTTAGAAATACATAAAATAGAATAGAATAACTCTTTACTGTGTAGCAAAAAATGAATCTTAGTAAAAGTGGCCTTGTCGCCAAAACAGCGACCACTTTCCGGCAACCTAATATTTATAACATGCATCATTCTACATTGAGCGGGTTCAAAAGATTTAATGATATCAAGGTAAAAGATCGGATAATAATTAGTGTTTCCAGAAGGTACTTGGAGAGAAAGATTATCACTTGATCAAAGAGATTTAACCTCACCATTGCAATTTTAAATCTCCCATTTAAATACGCAGGGGCATATTAGTTCAAGATAATACAGTACATCATTGGGAAAATATAACAGTTCTGAGATGGATAGGCAACTACTTGAGCTTAACACGAAATTCAGAAACATGATCATATTTACGTAGTGAAAGTGAGGTTTACATAACAAGCGTCAACATAATGTAAGATCAGTAGAATTAAGGATTATGCAAGCAAAATCTTGATGGGAATATATTTAAATGTAAAAATAAATTGTAAATTCTTGGGATTATTAGCTGGGGTGTATATATTACATTAGATATATACCTACTATAAATATTGTAATAATGGATTTTCACAGGAACCCGTAGAGCGATCGGGGCTAAAAGTAGCATATATATTAATCCAGATTACAATATATCTCTGTTCCAAATATTAGACAAATCCGTTCAGCCATTCGAGCGTGAAAGAGTAACAAACATGTATACGTATGTACATACTCACAAACTTATAATATTATAATAGGATAAAGATCCAAGATTGGAGCTGAGTTTTATTGCAAATAGGGTACCTACTTAATGTAGACAAATTAAAAAAAAAACTCTAATATAGTTTGATATCTGGCATAATCCTGATAACCCTACTCATAAGTTTAGCAGTAACATGGACCTGTGGAATTTTTTCAAGTTGTGTGGGAAGCGGCGGCACGTATTTGATAAGGCGAGAAAATTCTTAAGGCGATATTGGTCCCCCAGCTTCCCAGACGGTTTAAGATTAAACAATGAGTTACGGAAACTGACATTAATATTTGACTGGTGGGAGGGACATATATATACCAAAATAATGAAACCATAGAGAATTTTTTTATTTTTTGTGTTGTGATTATATATGAAAAAGGAAACGGCTATCCTCATGGTAAGAGACGTAACCTTTAGACACCATAGATGTTGATGATGCTATCCTGCAGCCGGGATGATAGGCCAATTGTGCGAGACAACCGAATAATTATCCTCTAAACTGGAACTTGACTGTCACTGTCATTATGGTATCCAAGTCCATCTCGGCTCTTAGCCTTTACCATGAGCTGATATAGATTATGTTATCGCCTCTGTGGTCTAGCGGTCCGGGTGTTGGACTTGACTGCATGAGGTCCCGGGTTCGAATCCCGGGTCGGCCAACACAAAGAAAATTGGAGTTTTCCAATTTTCTAATAAAAAAATGGTGGTCGGGATTGGAAATGTGCCCAGTTGGCGATAGGCTTGCCACCTATCACATTGTGTGACTTGGTGTCTTCGGCTAGTCGTGGGTGCCTTGGTTGTACCTCTGCCTACCTCTTCGGGGATATGGGCGTGAAGATACTTTAGATTATGTTTGGTAAGTTACTTATCGAGGTCTATGACACTTTTGGTCTTAAAATTTGTTTCTCTTAATTACCAATAGAGGCGCTGTTCAAAGTTTTCATACAAATAATTTACAGACACGGTAGCGAGTGTAGTAAACTTGAAAAGCCGTAAACTCATGGCAAGGGCTCTGTTTTTGAAGTAAATATGGCCGAGCGTTGCGTCTACACGAGATAGGACTACGAACCTTCAGTGTTACACCTAACTACCTCTATCTGCCTATTTGAATTTTGTTTTATGCATTAAAATCTTATTTTAATGCATAGGAAACGTCCAGTAAAAATGTATAGTGTGTTTGATAACCCAACTTCATAAAATCCATCCTTGGCAGCTCAAGTGAAGCTCAAAAACAGCATAATATTTTTCTTTTCCATATAAAGTAAATATTATTGACTTATTAAACCAAAATAACATTCTCAAATCGCTCGCTTATCTATTGGTTTGCAAATTAAAAAAAAAAAGTTCGTCAGAGCAACTGCGAATGATGTGTACCACATAAGTATCAAACGTATACCAGACTCGAGACGCGTAGATGTAAGCACATTTTCGTCCGTTTCTTTGGAGATAGAATACTGTATATTACAATGCCATGGAATGGATTCCCCGTGTTGGTCCGGGCTCCTTTGCAGAATAGACCATCTGCCTTCCTGCCAGGCAGCTTGTAAAAGGTGAGCATAGGCTTATCGTCACTAACACCGTGACATCTGACTAGGTGGTAGAGTTTCGCAACGACTCACCCGGATTGGTACCACCGCTTTACCTATTCCTACCGCCATAACGTCATGACGTGTTCCGGTTTGGAGGGTTAACTTATTTTTGCTCGAGGCCTAACATCCCGGCCTCAGATTGGCAATAGGCTTGCCACCTATCACATTGCGGGACTTAGTGTCTTCGGCTAGTCGTGGGTACCCTGGTTATCCCTCTGCCTAGTCTTTCGAGAATATAGGCATGAAGATAGTTAAAACTTAAGGTTTTCAAACATATTTTCATTTTTAAGCAATCGCATTGCGATGCGCCCCGATCCGTCTAAACTGTGCGCTAGTCTTTAATTAGCATTCATCATACTGCAAATTAGCTGCAATTAGTTATTAAGTCAGCTGATATCTGTTCTGAGATGAGCCTGATCAGCTTATTAACTTAGGGAATTTCCACTAAAACTGGGGGCTTCAGCCCCACTCTTGGTTGCGAGGGTTTTAGTATTCTTGTGTGATCCAAATCGCTACGTTATAAATATATTGGAATCGGTTTTGGAAGGACCAAAGGAGGAAGGATCAAACTATTTTGGCAGGTAATGAAACTTCATTTTCTCCGTGTTGGTCCGGGAGTCTTGTGTAGAATAGACAATCAACTTTCCCACCAGGTACCCGATAATAAACGAGCAAAAGCCAAATTGGTCATTATTACATTATTAGACATATATTACATTATTAGTGCACTGGTGGTCGAGTGCTGTAGAGTAACTTGTCCGGGTAGGGATCCATCACCTTACCGTACCGTACCGTACCGTACCGCACCGTATTTATTTTGTGATATTGGAAGGCAAACAAGCAGACGGATTTCCTAATGGTAAGAAATTCACACCGCCTAGAAACACCAAAGTTGCATTGCCAACCTGAGGCCGAGATGTTAGGCCTCGACCAAAAGTAAGTTTACCGGCTACCCTCCCGTCCATAATACGTCAACGGCAAGCACTGACGTTATGGCTATAGGAATGGGTGAGGTGTTGGTGCCATTCCGGGCGTGTCGCTGCGAAACTCTACCACCTGGTCGGACGTTTCGGTTTTAGTGACAGAAAGCATATGCTTGCTGTTTTCGAGCTGCCTGGCAGGAAGGCAGATGGTCTATATTGCAGAGCCCGGACTAATATGCGGGTATGCTACTAACAGATTGTTAAATCAATGCTTTTTTATGTTTTCTTTAATTTTCCCGCATAATCTATTGATGAAAACCTTCTCCTGACAAAAACAAACCCAACAAAAAAGAATAAGCTAAATTCGCCTATACGTTCAAGCGTGAAGCGATTATTTCGCGTCGTCATCCCATCACGCCTGAGCAGATATTTTTTTTTAAGCTTGCAGAGAAAATAAGAAAAACAACATTTTAATTTTCCCCACCCTGCATATATTTATCACTGTCAAGCAAATTTTTAGCTCACAAATTTGCACAATTAGCTTTCTGCTCATTCGAAATTTTTAACACTCCGATAATTAGTTTAGAACTTTCCTGCTGGCGCAACGTTACCCCAGCAGGAATGTTTTTTTCCGTTTATTTCCAAAACGACAACATGCACATTTTTTTTATTCGGCGCACATTTATAACAGATTGAGCATTAACTATATGTGTCATTCATATCACTCTAGTTGCTACTTTCTTGCTGGGGTATGTACACCACCGTCGCCTGTCCATGGACAGGTGGGTAAGGTCCTCCTTTCACCGCTCCAACGTGGTCTCCCACGGCTGCCTCTGCATGCGCCTCACGTCCCCAAGTTTGGAACATAAGCCAATCATGTATAAATGGTATTGATAAGTACGAGTATATGACAGAACAGGTATATCACATTAATTCAAATGCTAAAAAGACTAGGAACAGACTAGAAAATAAGAAATGAAAGAAAATAATTTAATTAAAACATCTTTAAAAATGTCGATGGCGAATCGATCATAATCGGTGACATTAAAGTTGTGAAATTCATCAAATTCTTCATAAAAAAAATCTATCTATTTTAATATACTGTACTTCTACCACCTATAAACACCAATAACAGAGCGAAGCTAAAATTGAAATTATTCGTACCGACTAGAAAAATACCTAAGTTATTAATTTTAATAAGGCTGGGAATTCAAAGTTTCCAAATTAAAAATCATAAAAAACTAGATAATATACCAGTTAATTAGCCTAATATAACTAGCAACATGGTTTTATAATCCTCTTTAACAATTAATTTGATTAGTTGCTAACAAGTTGTATAAAGAACAATGACCATAATTAACCTGAGAAATAGTTATCATAAATAGTGATGTAAAGTCTCTCAAAAAATGCTGATTTATTTGTTGTTTTTTTTATGATATTGGAAGGCAAACAAGCAGACGGATTTCCTGGTGGTAAGAAATTCACGCCGCCTAGAGACACCAAAGGTGGTAATGGTACGTTGCCAACCTGAGGCCGGGATGTTAGGCCTCGAGCAAAGGTAAGTTTACCGGCTACCTTACCCTCCAAACCGGAACACGTCATGACGTTATGGCGGCAGGAATAGGTAAGGCGGTGGTACCTATCCGGGTGAGTCGCTGCGAATCTCTACCACCTTGTAGTTTAAAATCCCTTATTACTTTTTTTTACTTAGTTTCAAAATGGGTTTAGAATATATTAAAAATGTCATAAAGAGTAGGCTCATGAAACAACAACTTTAATTATCTGTGGTAAAACTGTTTGAAATGTTCCGTTCCACGATTACTATTACCCATTACTGCCACCCCTTACAGTTTTTATAATAGTGAGTAATGATTAGTAATATATAAAAGAAGTTTAAACGTAATTTATAATTAAAAATACGAATAATTGAACTTCAAATACTTATTTTTAGTTGTATACCAAAATAATTAAAATTAAAAAATCATTACATAGAGAAAAATATTCTGCGTGAAAATGATAGTAGTACTTAGTTTGACATTTGACAGTGCTGTCGCGTCGTGTCATGCGAGATTAGTTTGATACTTTGACGGACAGAGATGTTACTTTGCACTTTGCAGTTTTTCTTGTGCTTTGGCTTCGTCTACACCAAAGAGTAAAGTAAATGTCCATAACTACATATATGAGTTTTGGCGCCATCGAGAGAAAAGATGGTCAAAGTTTTTTCATAATTATTGAATTTCGTGTTAATAATGAGTGAAATTAGTCAATTTTGGTGGCATTTTGTACAATTTTGTTCAGTGAAAGTGCACAAATGAAATAATCATGAAGAAATTAGCGTATCGTATATTTCCTCGTTGTCGCCAAATCTCATTACGTAAGCTTGTGTAAAAAGGCAACCGCTTTACCCAAGAGCCTGACATGACTTACTGGCGACTTATGACTAATGACTTAATATAATTTATTAAAATTGATGTAAAATTTGATGTAAATTTCTACTTGAGTAATGGCAAAATACTAACGAGATTGCCAAAACCTAAAGAAAGAAGAAGAAGAAGAACTACATACATATTAATCTGTGGTAGGAGGTCTATATATGGACAGTTACTCTTTGGTCTACACTATGCGATCTCAGATATTTGATTCTCTTACAATTTTTGCAATACTTACGGACTCCGATACCCTTTACCTACGATCACAAATTATATAGACTTATGTACAATACGTTTACTTTTGGCTTGTGTCACACGGATACTGATTGTTGCTTTTCGATTGGATTGGAAACGTAATTTTTTTTAACCTAAAAAAAAATATAACATTACGTTTTCTTTCCGACTTAAATAAGAAAAAATGAATTAATATTTACTTAAAGTAAACAATATTACGTTAAAAACAATAGTACTGCTTCGTATACAACACGTAAATAAAAAAAAAGTTTGACAGGTTTTTCAATGTAGGGTGGGTAGTTCAACAGTTAGCCACTTGCACATAATTAGCCATGGCCATATTTGCTAAATGTGACGTTGCTGCTCCGTAAAACCAAGATATTTTGGAGAACATACGGCAACTAATCGCGTCTCCCAGTCGGTGAAGACCTCACGCGCGCTACGGTTGTATGACAAGAAGTTTTGTGAATATAAGCCTCGAAAATTAAAAAAAGAAGGTAAGCATTTTTTCGTTTCACAAGTTTCAGGTAATTACTACAAAAATCTTCATATGTTCATCCCATTATAATGTCTTTTGTGTATTTTGTAGTATACGTATTGTGTGTAAAGTATAAATAATTTGAAAGTTACGTTAAATAAAAACGATCGAGTAGGGGATGGTCTATAATTAGCCAAATTACCATGTCCTACAGTTAACCATGGCTAACTCTGTTCTAACGAGTTTCTGACTCTTACATTTTTCGTTTTTTTTTTTATAGATAGGCCACAATAAAACGACATTTAGAAAACGGGGAGGATATGCAGAAGACCCTTCGTCAGTTTTTTAGAGTCGCTAATCACCAATTTCTACAACTAAAACGTTCATTTCACCTATGGAATTTATGCCACCAATAATAGCAAAACCTCGAGATCCCAAAATACGAAGATCTGCTGGAAAAAGAATAATCGCTACAGATACGCAAGATTTATAAATAACTAGCTGTCACGGAGAACTTCGTTGCACCCTTTCAGTTTCTAAGGAGAAAAATAAAGTATTCCTTTTAACGTTTTCCGTGCAATGTTCCTCGTTT
>NJDC01005453.1:50423-66585 GCA_002245475.1 Calephelis virginiensis
TTCGCGAAGTGTGAATAATCCAACCCGACTTGCGACTGGAGTCCACAAAGAAAGCGCAAAGTTGGCCGAGCCACACAGATTTGGCGGTGTTCTGTAAAAGCTGATACTAAAAGTACTTGGAGAGTAATTGGCCATGTCTCAGAATTACTTAAAATGACGGAGCTTTGCATTATCCCTTTGCCTCAATGTAGAGACGTAGACCAAAAGAAGAAGAATGTCTTCGAACCAGAACATGACAGTTTCGTTGTGCGGTAGAATATGTAAGACAGTGGACCCAGATAAGTAGCTGCACAGTAATCTTTTACTAGTGGTAGTAATAGTGGTGTTATGCTATCTTGATTCTTGGGGCAAAATTTACGTCACTAGCGACCTTTCATCAGTTATTACCTAATGTATGGTTACTTATCAAAATTTGTTTCAGCTGTCATCCTGTACCTGACTTCGGGACTAGGTATTACTGCAGGGGCACATCGACTTTTTTCCCATAAGTCGTACAAAGCACGTTTGCCCTTACGTGTCCTTTTGACTATATTCAACACGATTGCTTTTCAGGTAATATTTAAGATTAATCTTTAAACCTTTCCTTTAAATAGTTCCACAAGTACAACAAGCTCGATGATAACATATTCCATAAGAACGGAATTAAAGCTCAGTAAAACTGCAAAATAAATCTCTCTAATTTCAATCCCACGCGATTTAATATATTTTTTATCCTATTAAGATTTCTAGGTAGACCTTTAGCTTGATAACTATGTTGTCGGGGTTTACGAAAATATATGCGTTGTTAAGTTTACCTCAAAAACCACAAATTGATGAATGACTTGATGAAATTGATATGACCACTCCAGAATCGTGACCTTGCCAAAAAGAACCACCACTGCTTAAAAACACAGTGCAATTACAAACTTACATCATTGTACTCGGTTAATGATAATAATATTTACATAATATAGTTATTGAGTAACAGTCAACGAAGAAGAAAAAGAGGTTACTGAGCGATGTAATTTTAATAACACGAATACAACCTTCTTCTTTTACCTCGCAAGCAGTGAGGCTTTGGAATTCTCTTCCCGTAGATATCAGGAGAGTTCCAAATATTAATATTTTAAAAGTATGTTAAAGTGTCACTTTCTGCGTTCACTGCGATTAATACTTTTATTGCTTGTTCTAAATTCTAATACCTATAATTAAAATAGGCTTCTGCTTTTAGGATGATTTATTTTGTATATTAGTAAATGCATTTTCATATTTTTAAGAGCACCATTACATAGTATTCTGCTAAATCTTGTTCCATACTTAAGGGTTGCCTGGAAGAGATCGCTGACTTGGCGATAAGGCCGCCTTTGTGTATCTTAAAATTACAGTTTCATTTGATGTATTTGTAATTTCTCTGTATTTGGTGCACAATAAAGAGTTATTGTATTGTATTGTACAATAGTACATCGATACTATAATTTAGGAACGATTGAACTGAAAGTAATTTTAAGCGTTTTAAAACTGATAAAATCATACTCAAATGTCATAACCAAGATTCCATCTGATTGTTCCTTTTTCGAAATCATGCATGCATTTTCATATATCTTAGCGACATCGTTTCGAAAACGGTAAGAGAAGAATAATTACTTATTTTCGAAAACGAACCAATAAAATTTTATCTTTGTGTAACAATAACCTTGTTAACATTTAAGTAGTTAGTCGAATCGATACCCTCCTCCTTTTTTGAGTCTATATAAAACTGCTTTAAATTTCATTACTAGGTACATCAGACACACAAAAAACAATATACTAGTGAGCTCAAAAATATATACGTGTTTGATTATCATAAGGTTTATCCCGTCAAAGACATTCCATGTAAAATGTTGCCGAGACGAATCCAAAGGCTCGAACTGTCAAAAAACTACTTAGTGTCATGTAGAGCCAAGCTTTTAATTCTACACACCCTAAGTTAAAAATCTAAACGTTACAAATTCTTTACCTTAGTCAAATAATTTAAGAGCTGTAAAATTGCAAAAAAAAAACTATTTCGATTTCAATAAATACATCGTCAGAGTAAATTTTTAAGGGGTTTTCTCGATTTCCTTAGGATTCCATTACACAGATCTGATGGCAATGGGACTACCTGTAAAGTAAAAAAAGAATTTCTGAAATTAGACTTGAAGGAGAAATCGATTAATATACGTAAAAAATAATATATAGGAGTCGAACATATAACCTCTTTTAAATCGTCAAGTAGCTGATTTGCAATCGTCACGTGGACGAAAAATCTGCTATGTAATAGCTCTTGTAGAACTCGTTACGAAACGGCGAAACCACATTATCGTCATCTACCTTTCGAAAAACAAATTGTCAAATTGCAACGTGGCGTAGTAGATAATGAAATTGTGGTCGTTGTTTTACAGTTTTACTTCGTTGAAGTCGTTTACGATATGCAAGACAACTTATCATTTTTAACTCCCTACTAAAAACGAGGGATGTTATTAAGTTGGCCGTGTCTGTGTGGGATATCGTAGCTTCTAAACAATACTGATGCGTGCTTTCAACATCTAACACAAAACGATCCGTATTAACAGTTTTATGTGTGTGTCAGTCTGTGGCATCATAGTTCTTCAGCGAATGGACGGATTAAAATGCGATTTTTCGTTTAAAAACTGACGTGATTGAGATGGTTCATAGCTATAATTTATGGAAATTTGCATTTTTTCAACAATTGAGCCTTAAGGAAATAGCTACTAGTAATCCCATCCCGTCTCATTAACAAGCATTGACTGAGGTAAGAGTAACATTAAGTTGATGTTATAGTCTGTATCACATGGTAATAACGACTATAATACGAGGTTGAACCTTGGAGTACCTTACGTCGTGTTTGTTAAAATGACGGTTTATGTTTTAGGAGCCAGTGATCAACTGGGTCCGTGATCACCGCATGCACCACAAGTATTTGGAAACAGATGCAGATCCTCACAACGCAGCACGAGGTTTCTTCTTATCTCATATCGGTTGGCTTATGGTGAAAAAACATCCAGAAATCAAGGCCAAAGGCCACAATATTGATATGAGCGACGTTTGGGCTGATCCAGTTCTACGTTTTCAAAAAAAGTAAGTTCCGCTTTAATAATAAATCACGTGATACAGTCTAATGTTTTGCATTCCCTGTAATCCAGATCCTCTGTTCAGAAAAGGCCATCTGCCTTTCTGGCTGGTAGCTGGTAAGAGTCAAGCATATGTTAAAGGAGTCACCATCAATTTGAGCACTGGTGTTAGAGTGCTGTACGGAAACTTGTTTGAGTGACAACTCACTGCCGTACCTATTGCTATCTTCGAAATGGAAATTCATATGATTTCGCTCCTACATCCAAAATATTCAGACAAGGCAAGCGACCCATTTATAATATCCGTCTATAGGTCAGTTGTGTTTAAGCATCAAGAGAAGTGTGTGTTTGTTTGCTGTCTTATCATTAAAAAAACCTTGTCAGGACAAGTAGCGGGGGAGGTTATATCACGGAGCGTAACGTAGCGTAACGGAGGTAACATAGCCGCGCGTATTCGCGCGAGCGTCGTCTTGCTGCTCGCATGTGTATCGAAAACCTACTTATAAATTTGCAATTTGCTACTTGATGATAGTACGGAACCCTTCGTGCGCGCGTCCGACTCGCTCTTGACCGGTTTTTATTTGTTATAAATCAATACAATATTTATGATCACAAAATTCAAATAGGTGTTGAGCACTGCTCGGATGTGGGTATTTATTTCAAAGACAGAGCCGAGTTAAGACTATTGCATATTATTCTACCGTGTACAGATCTCGCTACTGAAATGAAAAGATAGTGGCAAGTAAGCACTGGTTTTTTTTTGGAATGACTAATGTGTAGCCAACCTCGCGGTTTTTACAACTATAGCGGGCTTTGTGGGCCGAGCCGAGTGCTTAGCCCGAGACATCATTATTTAGATAGATTGAACTGTTCCGTAAAATGCCAGCAACAAGAGCTGTTTCCCGAGAGACCGTATCTCGACTTGGTGCTGTGTTCTGGTTAGTGGGTAGACTTGATGGAGGAGCTGTGTCGGCTCGTGGCTCGGCGTTAGGCGCTGGGCGCAAGAGAGATCTTCGTCGCCGAGACCGGCGGCGACGGTGTACTGTAGTGTCCTGTGAGTTAGTGTTGTTGTTTAAATTGGGAGGAAAGCTTGCGATTGCCGCGGTTATTGGATCCGGAGGATCCGATAGGACGTGATAAACATTGTAAAAACTGTGGCTATTATACCCAAACTATTACACGCTAACCTGAATCTACTTGAAATACATCCATTAACCTACATTATACAGGGTTGTTCGTAATTTTGTTATGTTATGAAAATTGCCACACCCAGTAAGTACACATCAAATACACTTTTTTCTTTTACTTGGTTGAAAGCTCATGAAAGTAAAAGTAAAATTTTATTCTTAAAAAGGAGAATATGAAGAAAAAATAAAATAATAATATTTTTTTTTTCAGTGCACAATGCCATTTTATTTAAAAAAAATTTTGAACTGAAAAGTTTGCGCGAGATGAACTTCAAAATTGGCAAATTGGTAAAATGTGGTTCATAAGCAAGAGTGTAACTTTTAAAATAATATAATGATAAAACAAAAAAAAAATACGTGATGTACTTTACTATCTAAACTTTTAACGAAAATTGCTTTGAATGAGATCTAGTACTTAAGTAGTTTTTTTAATTCATTATAAATCGTAAGACGTAACTACTGTAGACGAATAACGTGAACTTTTATATCACTGGTTTTTACGGAATCATTCATGGGCGAATCCGACTTGTACTTGGCCACTTTTTTGTGTTAAATAATCGAAGTTTTAAAATAATGCATTTTTTAAAGGATTTTGTATATATCTGCCTTTATCTTTAAGATTTTTTTATTTATCGCCTCTGTGGTCTAGCGGTCCGGGTGTTGGACTTGACTGCATGAGGTCCCGGGTTCGAATCCCGGGTCGGCCAACAAAAAGAAAATTGGATTTTTCCAATTTTCTAATTAAAAATGTTGGTCGGGATTGGAAATGTGCCCGGTTGGCGATAGGTTTGCCACCCTATCACATTGCGGGACTTAGTGTCTTCGGCTAGTCGTGGGTGCCTTGGTTGTACCTCTGCCTACCTCTTCGAGGATATGGGCGTTAAGATACTTTTTTTTTTATAAACATGATCCTAATTTTAATCCAAATAAACACGTCAGTCATTACAGATATTTATTTTTGTACAAAATTTTCCTTGGCCTAATTTCCTTTCTATGAATAATTTAGGAAGTATCATAGTTTTATGAAATGGAACGAAATATATTTTTTAAAGGACGCGACGCCGCGTCTCAACAAAATTATGATTCACGCGTATGTTGTGTAAGTAGGGTAAGTTTGCCTCGGCCCTGTTTTTGAAATAAATACCTACAAACGAGCTGTCCGTCAACACACAATAGGGCTGGCTATTTGAATTTTGTTATCGTTTAAGCAATTCAGATCCGAAAAAATATTTGAAGTAAAATAACATTTTTCACGGAAATGTTATTAATATCATTTATTTTTTGACGTGACAACGTTTAAGACGTTGTCACGTCAAAATAGTACATTGCAAATAATGCGTATTAAGGACTGCAAAATTGACCAAGAAAACTGTTTTCTTTACTTTGTCTACAACTGTAATGACTGGTCTATCGAAATATATCGTTTCGTCTGTTAAAATGTTTGGTCCCAATACATTTTGTAACTAGATAATTCTAAAATGATTTAAGGTGTAGATTTACAGTACGAGATTTTATTACGGTATAAAAAGATAAATACACAGTTTGAAGACAAACGCCTCAAGTATCTTATCTGTAAGGGAGTGTCACACTAGTCTCACATATGGTGTCCCACTTGCCAGAATTTCATTTGCCATAATTTCATCTGTTATAATGGTCAATAGACGTAATATTGTTTCTCATAATTTTATAAGTGATACTCATTGCTACTATATTAGTCACGTGCTTGAAACTTTGTTGTTTCCCATAAATTCAATTTCAATAATATAATTTGCTGGCATGATTGTAAGCTCTATTATTACAAGCCATAACATCATTTACCATCAAAATAGCTTCTAGAAAAAGAACATAAGTTAGTTTTATACTAAATGATCAATAGGTTTAGGTATTGTGTAAATTGGTTAGGTTAGGTTAGACATGAAAGACAACGCACGAGCCGAGCGAGCGAAGCAAGTGTGCCGTGGCAACGGCCGGCCAGAAGGCTAATCGCTTTTTAGAACAAAGGCGTTAGGTTAAATTTGAACGCAATTGACTTTGGTCGTATAAAGAGGTACTAGATAAATAGGTATTACAAATAAAAACAACTATAATATGTAATCATACTGTCATATATTTATTAGAAATACTTAATCATACTGTGATATATTTATTACAATTTACATTTTGCTTAATGTAAATACAAATTTTTATTATGGCATTTAAAAATTCTGTTGAATAATGTTATTGTAAATAATAAAATGGATTAAAGGACGTATGGCACTAGTATTATTATGGAAACTAATTTTAGGGCAAAGAAGAGTATGCCACAAATATATTTTGGTTAACAAAACATTCGGACAGATAAAAAATCGAGCAAATTAAATTATTTAATTTAATATATGGCATATATTCTTCGGTAAAAACAATAGACGACCGGAAACAATACTTCTAAGCTTTCATGGTGACCTCCCAGGAAAGCGAGCCGTTGCTCGCTAGTATCATGACACCCATAAAACCTAAAGGAAAGCTACTTACAAATCCAGGATTGAAGTATAATAATATAAAAGCTGCTTGTTCACTCTTACCTTACGGAATCTACGTTTCTTTAAAAATACTGCCTTGGGTATAAATGTCTTTCTTGTTTTTTGTCTCTTATAAATATATCTCATAAATTGAATGTCTAATTTCAGGTACTACACCATTCTCTCGTCCATTGCTTGCTTTATCTTCCCCACGTTGATTCCAATGCTATGGAAGGAATCTTTATGGAATGCTTTTTTTGTGTGCGTCATCTTCAGATACTTGTACGTAGTTCACGTAACTTGGCTGGTAAACTCTGTTGCTCACATGTTTGGAAGCAAGCCTTACAACAAATTTATTAATGCCGTGAAAACAAAATTAATCTCAGCAGTGGCTTTAGGTGAAGGCTTCCACAACTATCACCATACATTTCCATGGGATTACAAAACCGCTGAATTGGGACACTATTCCTTAAATTTTTCGACGATGTTTATTGATTTTATGGCTTTAATTGGCTGGGCCTACGACCTTAGGACAGTTTCACCTGAAATTATCGAAAATCGGGTGCAGAGAACGGGAGACGGTTCTCATAAGGAATATGGCAATATAATTGATGTTGATAATTTAAAGTAAAAAAATATTTAATTTCTTCATCTTTATGCAATTCCTAAAGATTAGGATACATGTCTGTTAGAACAAGATAAAAAATTTTAATAATATACAAATATGTATTTCTTATTTATTTTTATGTTATGCTGTGATAATTCTCTGCCTAATTGATGTTCGTATTAAATACTTAATATTTAAACTAATCCTTGTTTGATTTTGATCCTAACGGCCGCACTGACAGAGAATTGACTTTTAATTTATACCTGAGCCACAATTTTGTAGGGAAAACGTCCACATAAGGATCAACGAATTTGACGTTTCTGAGACCGCCAGTTAAATTTCATTAAAGTCAGTCTGAAGTGAATTTATTTGTTTGTTGAAGTAAAGAAAAATAATCGTTTGTTTCAATCCGGAAGCCGCAAGTTTAAGAAAGCAGATTAGACACAGGAGCCCATAGCATATGTTTAAAGACAAATAAGAAATATATTAGACACCATATCACTTTTTGTCTATAACGTGTTTTTGTGTCTTTTTCGTGTGTTGTAACTCTGCCAACCGTGTCTGGTATACAAGTGTGGAGATACTTTTATTTTCTGTATTAACGAGGATCTAACTTTAGCCTTATCGACTGACGTTGCCAGGACAGTACGTTCATCACGTGTTCGTATAGATGTGATACGCCAGTTACGTCATATTTAGTTTATTCATTCGAATGTAGCATTTACGTAATAAGGGCCCCAAAATAGCACCCCTAATGACACTTATTTTCTGTATCATATGATACATATGCAGTAATATCAATTAGAGACAAGGTAGTCTAAGGCTGCCGACAATTTGTAACGCTTGTTTGGCTCCAGTCAATTACTTTAATATACATGGTGTTACAAAGTTATATATATTTTTCCTTTAGAAAAAAACAGTCTACAAGTTACATTAATGTAGAAAATAACTTGTTCAGTTTAATCAAACATACTGTAACTGGACATAGACACAATGTGTCTGCCAATTTTCGGTTTGATTATTTGATCAATTTCTTACACATAAACAAAACAGAAAATTGAAAATACATACATACATACAAGCAGCATAATATAGACAATATACTGCTTGCATAAAGGACTTGCAACCTTTACATTTACTGCAAGACGAGATGGATCGTACTCCAATCTCACATAAATAGATTTGCTCTGCGTTAATTAGCAGCAATAGCTTTGTTTTAATGTAATGTGTTTAATTTTTAACAACTGTGTTTATCCAAAAAGTTTTAACGAAACAGTGGACGAGAAACGGCTAAAATGTTGATCATATTTTTATACATTTGTATATTGACGAACCCATTTATTAATTGAATGTTTACCAAAAACGAAATATATCGATATTCTGTAAAAGAGAAGCGCTAATCTCTGCTAGATCATGTCATGAAAATGATGAATTGTATTACGTTATGTTTGTATAATATGCTAAAACAGCTTTGTAATTTGTAATTAAAAAAGGATTGCCCAGTATTCAATAAAATCTTACACCAATTTTATTCGTTTTCAGCTTCAATTGACAATACATGTGCCATACTTAACCATGACGTTTTAAAGTTACTTAACATGATGTTATCACATTGCTTCACTTTTTTATTGATGAAGGACTTTTAATTATCATTTTACATTATTTTTGTCAACATAAATATTCTTGTTTATAATAACTAAACACGTCTAAACTCACAAAAATATACAGTATTAATAGCTGACGTATAAATAAGTTTTCTTTTTTTGATGTTGTTATTAATTGTAACAGCCTGTATTACATTTGTAAGCTTTCTGCAAAGGAAACTTTTGCTTGATACATTTTACATCATTCCTGGTTAATAGACGTGTGTGTTATTTCCAAAAAAAAATATAAATTGACGAATATTATTCATAAAAGATCATCAATCGATAATGTTAATAGTTAATAAAAGTTATGGAGAAAACGATACGTATTCCTTTGGAGTGGGTTTATCATTTTACGAAGATAAAAACGTTTCAGAAGAAAGTGTTTTAGTAAAAATACTTGTGTCTAGTTTCTTAGCTGTTTTTATGTTATTTAGTTTAATTGGAAATGTATGTACTTGTGCAGTGATCGCTCGAGACAAAACTATGAGAACTCCTACTAACTTGTACCTCTTCAACCTTGCTATATCTGACCTCATGATTGCTCTCTTTATACCAATAGAGATTTATCTTATTTGGGAGCCAGATTCTTATCCATTTGATGAAGAAGGGTGTCAAATTCACTTTCTTCTGTGGGATCTATTAAGTAATAATAGTGTGTTTACGATAATTGCTTTCACCGTTGAGCGCTACTTGGTCATTTCGAAACCATTCCTACGACACACTTTAGTTTTCAACTCGCGCGTTTTTAAAATAGTTTTGTTTAATTGGTTCGTGTCATGTATTTTTTCAATTCCAAATGCTTTTTATGTGTATTTAGTTGAAAGAAAACAAAATGTTCACTGTTTTTTCACCGTGTCAGAAACTGAGAAAACTTACCTTGTTGCTCTTGAACTTATCGTGTTTTACATCTTGCCAATGACCATTATTTTTGTACTTTACGTATTAATAGCGATCAAATTGAAATCAACGAAATCACAATCAAGACCTAATCCAGTGTACGGAAAACAAAATCGGAATAAGGCTGTAAAAATGCTTGGTTTGTATTTTTTTATCCGTAAAATGTTTTTAGTAATAAATAAAATATATTTTATCGACAGTGGTCTAGCGGTTTGGCGCCGAATGATAAGTTCCGACTTGTCTTCTTGAGGTTCTAATAAAAATAACGTGTAAAAATATTCACATTTTTATGTTGCCTGACCCGGGGATCGAACCCGAAACCTCAAGAAGTCAAATGTGACGCTATACCGCTAGACCACAGAAGCGATATTATTCGTCATGCGAACTACATATTCTTTTTTTTATGTTATCATAAAACCTACGCTGTATACAGCTTGTAGATGTAACTCTTACGCGGTTTAATTTACTAAGTTTAACCAGACGAGCAAAAGCATAGCGATTTCAAATGCATTGCCACACGCCAAGTCCCTTACGGGATAGACAGAGAGTGTCGATTGCCAAATCTCATGATCCTTGCAGATCTTTCTGGCATCCTTCACATTCATTATATCATATAAACACGCCAGTTCCGGAGACTTTTGGCGCAACCCTCAGATAATATCCGAGCGATCTGATCGTGGAATGTCAACCTCAGTCTCTTGGATACCTACATTCATCCTCATTCGAATTGTGTATCTGATTTTTAAATTTTTCATGTCATTCTTTCCACATGACCAAACAAGCGAAACATGCACTTTTTATTTTGACAGATTTAAAAAAAAAGTTTTAAAAATGCCTCGTAGGTTATAATATAGTTTAATAATTAAAATCATTTCCAGCTGCAGTAGCTGCATCGTTTTTTATATGCTGGTCACCCTATTCAATATTGCGCTTGATGATTTTAATACCGGAGCTCACTTTTGAGTCTTATTACAATGTAAGTATTATTTATGCTATGGTATATCACTGATAATTTTTTATTACGAGATGGTATTAATGGTAAGCAATATACGTCGTTGAAAACATTTTGATCTCATGAATTTAATAGATATATTTACAAATTTAATAGACATATTGACAGAAAAGACTTGTCAATAACAATAAATATAACAAAATGAATCACAACTTACGTAATGAATAATGATTGTTCAGTCCCAAATAAATGTACATCCCGTACGAATTAACTGTGTATCTCGCGCTGTGACGTCATTTGTCATTTTCACTATTCATCTATCTACCACTGTGTGTTACCGGTGATAACTTATGAAACTGAAACTTGGTCGTTAAATGTGGGTCTCTTAAATAAGCTCATAGTCGTTCAGCGTGCTATGGGGAGAGCTGTGCTCGGTGCTTCTCTGGGAGATGTAATACGTGATAAGTTGAAGTGGCAATGGTTAGGCCACATTACTCGCAGAACCGACAACCGTGGGGAAGTTAGGTTCTCGACTGGCGGCCCCGCACCGGAGGACGTAGTGTTGGACGCTCTCCCACCCGGTGGTCTGATGATCTGGTCAAAGTCACAGGAAGTCGCGGGATACAAGCGGCTGGTGACTGTTGTGACGTCATTTGTCATTTTCACTTTTCATCTATCTACCAGTGTGTGTTACCGGTGATAACTTATGAAACTGAAACTTGGCCGTTAAATGTGGGTCTCTTAAATAAGCTCAGAGTCGTTCAGCGTGCTATGAAGAGCTGTGCTCGGTGTTTCTCTGGGAGATATAATCCGTGATAAGCTGAAGTGGCAATGGTTAGGCCACATTACTCGCAGAACCGACAACCGTGGGGAAGTTAGGTTCTCGACTGGCGGCCCCGCACCGGCGGATGTAGTGTTGGACGACCTCCCACCCGGTGGACTGATGATCTGGTCAAAATCACAGGAAGTCGCGGGATACAAGCGGCTGATGACTGTGACTTGTAGCACTCTATGAGGGAGGCCTATGTCCGGCAGTGGACGTCCTCCGGCTGATGATGATGATGATTCACTTATCATTATTTAAGTTGATAAAAGATCGATTTAATAACCTATTGCTAGAGGGGTCGCATTCTAGGAGTGCACAGTTGATTCGTACGAGTTGTGTAGTAAAATAAAACCAACTTTTTACACCTCCAACTAAATAATTTGAGGTCTATTCCCAGTTTCACCCGAATGCTTTCCCCCGAGTGGGTGAAAGTGGGAATTTTTGTCGCATCTTCCCCCTAATTTAAAATCGGGAACTGGGAACAAAATCGTCCCATTTTCCCCCGGAATATTACGTATTTAATTTATAAATCCATTTCGCGAACTAAAATCGCGATACTTGTCTACTAGTATTAATGAAATAAACTTGAGTATTTTACAGTAATGATTAAAACAGTTTCCTCCGATTTTGAATTCAGGAGCAGATGCGACGAAAATTCGCACTTTCGGGGGAAATATTCGGGAGAAACTGGAAATAGACCTAATTTGATAACCTGTAGATTACTATGTAGTTGAAGAGCAAATAATGAAAATTTCGCATAAAGAAAAGAAGCTGTGAACTTTGAAATAAATTAGCACAGTTCCTAAATGGTAGTTTTCTGTAAACTTAAAATTTTCTGGTAGTCTGCCACGGCCATAATATCAGTTCTCGCTTTTGTCGTTTGCTTGTTTGCGTCACATACTTTAAATTGGTTATATTTGTATTGAAAGTATATAATTATGTATACTACACAAATAATAAAATTCAATACAAAATTTTTCTCCATTTTAGTTTCCAGTGGGTTTAATTGACTAATTTAGAGTAGCACGGGTGGTAGCTGGTTATTTAAAAAATTAATTGTAATTGTGATAGCATAAAATCAGTACCTATTCAGGCGAGTTCTGGTAGTGATATAAGTAGTATACCAATTTACGGTGCAATCTGGGCAAGATGCCAAAGGCTTTAGATATCAGGGTTTCTGAACTGGAATTCTAAATTATAGGGTTTTAGTAATAAAATCAATGCAAAATTTAAGGCGTCCTCGAGCTTTTTGCAGTTGTGGTTGAAGTCACAGAAATTCTCTATAGACTGACTGGGATGAATACTAATGCTACATTTATTACTAGCTGTTACCCGCGGCTTTGCTCGCTTGGCAATACTATATTTAATTATTATGGCTCATTAATAAGGACTTTCATACAAACTTTCAACCCCTATTTTACCCCCTTAGGGGTAGAATTTCCAGAAACGCTTAAATATCTACGTAAGCGTCTACACATTTTTAATAAGTAGCCCAAAAGTAAACTTTCATGTTTTTAACTTAAAAAGGTGACGGTTTTCCATACAAATTATCAACCCCATTTTCAACCCCTTAGGGGAAAAAATTCCAAAATTCCGTCCTTAGTGGATATCTACTTAATAAAATTAACCTACTCACTAAATTTCATGGCTGTAACTCTAACAGTTTTTGCTCAGCGAGGATGAATCAGTCAGATGGGACATGTTATTTTAAGTATACGTAATATACGTACTATAAGTAAATAACCACCATATCATTAATGCTTACTATTGTTGTCTTTATATTTGGAAAATATTCTTTTTTTAATGACATTGGAAGGCAAACAAGCAGACGGATTTCCTGATATTAATTAATTCACGCCGCCTAGAGACACCAAAGGTGGTAATGGTGCGTTGCCAACCTGAGGCCGTGATGTTAGGCCTCGGGCAAAAGTAAATTTACCGGCTACCGTACCCTTCGAACCGGAACACGTCATGACGTTATGGCGGCAGGAATAGGTAAGGCGATGGTGCCAATCCGGGCGAGTTGCTGCTAAACTCTACCACCTAGTCAGATGTCACGGTGTTAGTGACGGTGAGCCTATGCTCGCCTTTTACGAGCTGCCTGGCGAGGAAGGCAGATGGTCTATTCTACAAAGTAGACATGACCAACACGGGGAAAAATTCGGCATAGACTAACGCTTAAGGCTAAACATCCATTAGGAAAGTAATGGACCATTACAAAAAAAATATTTCCTTTAACATAGTGAACGCTTTTGAATTGCATTTCATGACGTTAATAGGTAATTTAATAGGCACTTAGACTGATAACACAAAACTTGTATGTTTTAACAGACTTTAAACTTTTTTGTATGTTTATTACATGAGTAATTCAATTATGAACTGATTTTGACAATTATTAGTTGCAAAAAAATCGGTTACAGATGGTTCATACAAATGTGATCAAATGTGGAAAGTTTTTGAGTTTCATATAATATTAAATATTTTCTTAACCGTCTCCAAAGCGCTATCATTCAACAGTGGTTTTTTTCCTTTTATTTTGTATGTTTGTCACATGATAACTCGACCTAGTCGACGATGCTCAGACATCAAATTCTCATACTCACAAACCATTAGTTGGATTTTGATAAAATTTATACGAAACCCTTCAGGGTCATGTACTTCTTTACGAAAAAGGATCTACTAAATTACGTCTGGAAACAAAATTGACTTTAGGTATTAATTTAACATTCAGAGGAACTTGGAGTCTGTTTTTGTAGTTTTTCTTTCAACGACAAAATGGTGACGAAATTGAAGTCGGTTTTTGGCAACATTGCTGGACTTGAATTCTATTTTCATTTATTAACAATATCTATTAGGTACTAATTTATGCATTCAAAACAAAAAAATATTAAAAATATAAACATAAAAAACAAAAAAAGCCAGAAAAGTCTACAAGTATCGTGAGATTTGGCACTCGATACTCTCTGCCCACTCTGTAAGGGACTTGACATGAAGATATGTATGTGAAATAGATTACCAAAAAGGTATTAAAGGAAAAAATATTATAATTAAACCGTCAGTCAGTCATCGAAGCCACAGGCTGAAGAATCTCTGCAAATGCCTGCCCTCTCCAAAACAGCTGAATAGCGCCTTTAATCCAGGTCGAGACTTTTTGAAGTAAAACTTCTTTAGAATCGTTGTGATTTCAAAACGGGTGCAACGGAAAAACGACAGGTAAGAGACACAAATATATATTCATCTCATTATTTTGCTGGTAAGAGACACAAACATATATGTATTCATCTCATTCTTTTGTCGATTTACTGAAGTTTCACTTCTATCGTGTGTGAATCGCATACACAACTTTTTTTGCTATAACACCGTTTACTGAAACAACAATTAGGACCATTGTTGCTAAGTTAATACATGTCGGTAACCTTAAGCAATTAGTATCATTATTAGTACACATACATACATACATATCTTCACGCCAAGTCCCTTACAGGGTAGGCAGGGATTATCGAGTGCCAGACCTCACGATCCTGACAAACCTGTCTTGCTTCCTTCACATTCATTACCCTTTTCATACCAACACGCCGGTTTCGGAGACTCTTGACACCACCCTCGGATAATATCCGATTGATCTGATCGTGAAATGTCAGCCTTGGTCTCCCCGGGTACCTAAATACATCCACATTCGCATTATTATTAGTATTTTGAGAATTTTTCATTTTTAGCTTTCACGAGCCTAACTTTACAACGAATGGTGATATCAACAAGAAATAATGATAATATTATTAAATTAGAGCTTTACAGTTTTACTTCTTCCTTTTCAACAGACTTTCTTTTTCATTTTACAGCTATGGAAGGTTATCGTCTACCTAAGTTCTGTGAATATTTATTTGTCTACAGTAGTTAACCCTATACTGTACAATTTAATGTCACAGAAATTTCGGAACGCTTTCAAAGTAAGCATTAGTTTTTAACCTAATAAATATTTTATTATTTTTTTGACATGTAATAAGAAAATTTCGTAACTAATTTTGAAAAATATTTTTACAGCCTTTTTTTTAATTTTCACGTTTTCATAAATGCGACAGTTATTTGGCTTACCAACCATTTTATTCGGTTTTAGTTATTTTTTTATTGTTATCCCCAAGTATTAGTATCCACAAGTATGTGCTATTATGAACTATCTGCTTCTGTGTACGTATCTATTTATATGTATACCAATTAATATTTAAAATTATTTTTCAGGATTTACTAAAAGGTAAAAAACCGTCCACTGTCTATAACTCTCAAGGAAAAGTTTTAAGAAGATTATAAAATGAAAAAATGTAAATATATATATATATATATAAATAATAAAAGATTGATAGAGTTTCATAAAATAATCTGTACCTACCAATAATATAATTGACGTAGTCGTTCCAGCTGAGGTAAAATTAGAATATCTTTAAAACATCCCTCATTAACTGGGT